>JAOTAV010094009.1:0-11158 GCA_026546445.1 Cyclargus thomasi | reverse complement strand
TCCCTCGGGTACTTAGCACAGGGCCAGACTGACGTGGTGTGAAGCGTCCATAGATATTATTATTATTATTATTATACCTCTCAATCATAACATATTTGTCGTTCTTACGCATACTGTTCGCACAGTTGAGTCGGCATACATTGGTGTATGTCTTCCCGTCAGTTCCACATATTGGCGCATACACGGGCAGACATTCTCTGCAGCCGAGGTACTCAAGCACAGGCAGATTATCCTTATTATTGACATCGGCTATGGCTGTGATGAGGAGAGAGAACATAGCTGAAAATATGCGATAATATTGTCAGAGAAGCAATTATTATTTCATATAGAAATGCTGGACCAATGAAATTTGGTCGAAATATATTAAAGCGACTGAGAGAGAGAGTGAAGGTGACAATGTTATTATTTTCCAGAACCTACCAATATTTGCAATCCACATAATGAAAACATTATTACAAAGAATATTCTACAAAAATGTATAGTTACTTCAATTCACTTTTTTTAAAGTCCCGTACGTTTTTATTGATCGTTAAAAAAATTATGAGTATATAATTTCACAAATGCAATCAGCCAGGCGCACTGATATAAGTTTTCTATTAGCTACTTTCTCCACACCAGGACTGAATAATTTTCATATTATAATAGTGCTTGTCGTGGAGCACTATTATTATTCCCGTTTCGGTTGCTTTCCAGCGGCCGTGGTCGTGAAACCAGAAATAATGTCATGATATATTATGATAGCGTTAAGTTTAGAAATTATCATGAACAATTTTTTGTTGATTATCAGTAACTAGTAGGTGCCCGCAAATTCGTTGCGCAGAAATTTAAATATCACGCGGGAACCGTCCATTTTCCCGGGATAAAAAGTATCCTATATGTTACCCAGACCTAGTAGCTATTGAACAAAATAAAATATATTCAAATCCTTCCAGTACTTCCTGAGATTAGCGCGTACAAACAGATAACTTTTTTTGTCGGTATGTGTTCTATTTCTCTTCCTTATCACCCCTTAATTGATTATTTTGTAAAAATATTAAAAGTACAGACACTCCAATTTTACTGTTTTATTTTATGTATAGATAAAAGCATCCTACTGACGCAAATTGTACTGACGTATCCGGTCTGGTGCTCGACGACCATCAGAGAAATTCACTAGAAGTTTATACACAATTTGGTTTGGTTATGTCAAATCCAGCCGACAATTCTCTACTAACGCGCTCCCTAGATGATCACACAGCATGACATCAGAAAATCGAAACTTCCATAGCTACTTTCTTATATTATACATGCAAGTGTGTCTGTCAGTCTGTTAACTCCTAACGCTCAAACCGCTATACCGATTTTGCTGAAAGTTATGGAAATACTTTGTGTCCCAGGAAAGGACATACGATACTTCTTATTCCGGAAAAATATAAGTTCCCGAGAGATTAATGAATTTGGTGCACCGGAGCTTACCATAATCCAACCAAAACATGGTCCACCATCGGTCCAGTGAATATATAGTGAACACATACATACCTATTCACTCAGGCATTTGTGGTATTACATTAAAGGAAGATTATAATAATCACGAAACACCAGTTAAGCTCATCACCTGATCGATTATGCGGCGAGTTATGTTAATTCACTAATCACTGGCATGTAGCAGCTTAATTATTTAAGACAAGATGATGCCCGCAACTCCGTTGCGTCTAAATTCGTTCATTGCGCCGGAACCGTACATTTTTAGGGTATTAAAAGTATTTTATGTCCTTTCCCGGGATTCAAAGTATGTCCATACTAAATTTCAGCAAAATCGCTTCAGCGGTTTAGGCGTGAAGAGGTGACAGACGGACAGGTAGACAAGCTTTCGAATTTATAATAGTAGTATGGACATTCTAAGAACTATGAATTAAATCTTCAATGAAATATATCAAACAATTTTTTCGCAAGTTTTTGAGATCGGACCGACCTTTCCATACCAACTTTAACCACCTTTTTAACCCCTTAGGAGATGTAATTCGAAAAATTCCTAATAAGCTAACTTACCAAAGGTTTCCCAACCTTTGATAAGCTTAATGCATCACTTGACGGACGTTGTTCGTAGAGTCCACATCCTGAGGATCCTTCGGTGTTGGGCCGAATCGAGCGTCGTCGAATCACATTATTGCTTGTATGGTGGTGGTGTTACTTGTTAACAAAATCTTGCATGCGAGTGTACGCACAGGTAGGGGAAAGGAGGGAGGTGCTGTAACGCAGGCCTATGTGTATACACACTCATTTACTTACAGGTTGAGGTTTATTTCCCGAGTTGGCCGCGATGCGCTAAGTGTTCCGCGCATCGCGTCGTAGTGTATGCCTCTAAAGGCATTTCGCGGGCCCTGCCTGAAGCGAAAAAGCAGGAACACCGTTGGGGTTTTAGTGAGTATTTCACCGAGTCTCACATACCCCGATGGTCCTCCCCGGACTGCCGGGGATGCATAAATGCATTTTCCCAACGAAAAAAAAGAACTAAAGGTTTATTTCGCGGAAGATTACTAAAACGTCATAATTTACTAAATTTTAGCCATGTACGCTTTAAAATTCACTCAGAACAAAGTTCGCGAATTATTTTATTTAAAGTATTATTTGCTGGCACTACGCAGACTAGACAATGGTGCCTTTATCACAATATCATAATATCAGATTGAAGGCGGTAGATTCCGTTTTTCCAAGTACATTTATACGTACGGAATGACCCTTTTATTCAACTGTAAGAATAATACTCCCAGCTGTCATGGTGCAGATAAGAACACCCATTTCACAAAAAGGGATGCTGTTGGGATGTTTAGATAAATTGGAACGGTACCCTCAGTAACAAGAGAAGTAAGCTGACGTTTTACAAACTGGAAAGAATATTGCGTTATGTATAATGTTATAATGATCTTACCGTTGGCTGTTATTGTAATAATTATCTATTTATTATTAAGCGAGCGGAAAACTTTGTTTCCCTTTTTACAAGGGACGTGTTGATGTAAAAGCATGAAATTTCTCCCAGTTATAGTTGAAACGGAGGAGGAGCGTAGAATACCAATTTAATTTTTAAATATGCATATAACATATTTTTAATGAATAAATCGATCCGCACACTACAACACGCACACTACAATATTTTGACATGACACGATAATCATACACGAAATTTTCTATTACTAAATTTAATGGCCTGTTAACGAGACCGAGGTTTAACTATGCATATTTTTAATAAATAAAACGATATGCACACTACAATATTTTGTCATGACACGATAATCATACACAAAGTATTTTTTTGTTTATGGTCGAAGTCTGTAATGTTTTAATAATATTTAATGGCCTGGTAACGAGACTTTTAATGCCAAATTGAAGTCTGTGATTGAATTGAGAATAGATTATATTTTTTTATCCACACGATGGATTTAAATATTTATGGTCGAATTTCGACCACGTGGCGACATCTAGTTTAAATTAGTAAGCCGATTTGAAAGCTGGCACCCATAGTCAATGAACTTACTGGCCCAGGAGATAGGTGAGCAAAAGTTAGCACCGCGTAAAAAATTGTTAGTATTGTATGAGTAGACTAGTATATTATAAAATTATATTAGCGATTCTGATTGTGATGCTTATTTCCATTATGATTCGGTTTCGAATTTCGGATTTGAAATTTGAGATTTATTGGTTTCGTATTGGGATTCGAATCCTGATACCGAGTCTGATTACTCTTTCAATTTCACATTTATGATTTTGTAATTTTATGTTACTTACACCCTAGGTTTGTGTGATTTTGCTTTGTTGGAATATCGACCTGCTTGATGTGACCGGCCGCAGCCCACAAGGATTGGAAAGCCATCTTTAATCCAACTAAGAATACGCTCAAGAAGTATATTTGCTATTAATGTCTCATGACCGATCTCGAATCTCATTAGAACACGCGTCCCGGCTCCCGTAAAGTTATATAGACTAATTAACCGGCTTCTATGTACTTCCTAACTGCAGTTTATCTTACGTGTAGGTTTACTCTTTCCAAGTTAAGTGCTTGCTATTTAAAGAGCTCCCGTGACATCAGTGAAATATAAATAATGCGATAATTTCATGAGTATTTATCTTAGCGACAGCATGATAAAACTTGATAATTATTCGTTTCTTTTTAAAGATATTTAGGGGTCAAGCGAGCAGACGGGTTACCTGGTGGAAAGCAACTGCCATTGCCCATGGACACTCGTGACATCCGAAGAGTCGCATGTGCGTCGCCGGCCTTTATTTATGAGGGAATAGGGAATGGAAATAAGGATAGGTGGATTAGGGAAGTTGGGCCACCGGTAAACTCACTCACTGAACGAAACACAGCACAACGTCGTTTTACACCAGTTTTCTGTGAGGCCATGGTATCATTTCGGTTGGGCCGGCCCATTGTGCTGAAGCATAGCTCTCCCACGGTAAAAAGTTCTAGTACTTCCGGAAGGGGAATGGGAAGTGAAAATTACCGTAACTATTCAAAAATCTATCATGTAACTCTCATGCTGTTAACGTTTGAAATTTGGTTCCTTTCAAACTTTTATCTAATGTCAGCCTGAAACCGCTGAAGGCCACCTTAAATGTGAGGCCCTACTGATTTGCCCGGTGCCCCTCGCAAGGGGTACTTTCAGCTTTAAACTACACGTGCGAGTGGAACAGGCCTGGTAAATGCTGCATCAATATTGAAAATGTGGTCTGTGGCTGGTCAAAAATGTTCACCGAGAACATTTTTGACCCGCCTCGTGTTATATATTTTTTGACGAAGTTACTCTTCCGTTGCAAACATTGTATTTTTTTGTATCGGGGTTCACATTTAGATTCTGAGTTTTTACTCTTGCTCCGGTAACCCAATAGAAACGATTGGCGATTGCTCAGCCATATACTTCTCTCTCTTGTCAGGGAAAACAATTTCAAATCGGGAATAGAACCTTCGACCTCCGAGCTTAATCCCTACACCAGTGGACCATCAAGGCATTAAGGGACTAATGACAGGTTGGCCGCGTGCCAACTGCGGGCACCTAACGTTCAATTTTCTTATTCTTTCATGCAAGCAACTGAGTAAAACCGAGCGTTACTAACTACGAGATATCACTTACTTTGTTGTGTTGTTTCAAGCAAAATACGGATATTATGATCGGCTTACACGGTTGCATACATGTCAAAGATAAAGTGTTAAGTCTTTATTTTTTTTTCTTTTAGTACATCTGAAGGCTTAGCTAATACGTATTCGTTATCGCTTCTTTATGAAATCGCCAATCACAGTTTTGGTTTTTTAAATGGTTTTATCGACCTGAGAAACGATATTGAATTCTTCTCATCCCGGAAAAATGTACGCTTTAAACGAATTTTGGGCGTAATCGAGTTTCGCTCATCATCTAGTATTTTCTTAATTTATCAATCGAGCACTTATAATTATTATTATTGTTTATTAATTATGATCAATAAGTAAAGTTTCCTCTATATATTTTATTTTGTTTCGATAAAGAAGTGATTAGAAAATGTTCAATTATTGTATTGCCATTTGTATGTGTCTGTTTTGGCTGAGCTAGCGTCACGTCCTAGAAACACGTTCCTCGGTGGCCTGGCGTAGTTTCAGTCTAAAAGCAAATCTAGATCTAGATTTCAGACAAATCTGTTCAGTCACGTTTTAGGAAATAGGCACCGCACTTGTGACTCTTCCGGTATTGTTGTCCGTCCGCTTATGAGACGTGCGAAGCGCTCACGAGATTATACGCATCTACTCAATATGCTATCAGGGAAGTTGAAACAGAGCCAGATTGCGGGTCTTAAGTACTACTTACATGGAATTGACATATCCCGACCAAATGACGTACGGCATTCAACTGGTTCTGTTCCAATTTCTTTGATGGTACTATAAGGGATCTGATTAGCAATAGAAGGCTGTTGATAAACAATTTAGTTGGATTATTTCATCATAACCGGGGTTCGTCGCTAGGCGAATACGAACACGAATACTCTCTAGCGGGTAAAAATACCAGTGTTTATCTGTGCCTTATATGTTTCATATTCGTTTTAATTAAAGTTTGGTTTATTATTGCTGTTGTTAAGAGTTTAATCTTTAAATTTAACACATTTTTATTTAGGAATATGTACTTATTACTGTTTACGGCCCATTCTTAACGAAGAACGTAAGGCTTATTTTTTTCACATTAAATTCAAAAACTTCAAGGAGTATTACTCTTAAGTTAATGAAAATAAGATTATATCTATAAATTTAATTGAGTAATATAATATTATGTTCTTATCAAAAATATGGACATTTTTTAAAATTAAATCCTTTTTAAAAATTTCTATAAAGGTATTTTTTTATTGATTTTCACATTACATGCCCGTGGCGTCCAAGTTTGTGGTGTTAACTACCACCTACCCGGGGAGTGGGTTTCACTTTTCCATGTAGAAAGGTATTTAAAACATCAAATCACTAGATTACGCAAAAAATACGCGTATTTTTATTATTACACATGTGGTATCTTTGACCCGGTAGCGACGAACGCCGGGTTAATGTAAAGTTAAAGCTCCGATCCTCGTTGCAAGCAGCCGCGGCGCATAAAAAATCAAATAAAATGTCACTTTATAACATAAGTAATTGGTTTCATTTTATAATGACATCAGTCTAGCTGCCCATGACGCGGCTGCCTTTAAGTGTCATAGAGCAAAATAAAACCTATTGCTTATGTCATAAAGTGGCGTTTTATTTGTTTTTTTTTCATGTGTCACGCAAATCATCATCACATCGCATGACGTAACGTGACGCGTAGATATACGCATTTCTAACTTATATGTGGAATCGACAACATTTTTCAAGATATCTCTCACGCTATTGAAGTCTGTCAAAGACAATACGCGCATTTTTATTTAGAATTCAGAATTATTCAAAACATATAGAAATGCACGTATTGTCTCGACACGTTGCGGTGTGAATAATAGACCCTAAGTCACCAGCTGCTAGATGGTTTGATAAAACACGACAAAAATACTGAGCCCCATCATATCGTAACAAGAGAAAATTTGCAACTTTTTAAGGGTTCGGAAGATATTTGGAGTGCTCAGACATTAGGTTTTCCAAAGCATTCTGTGACTGTGACATATTTTTTAAATTATAATTTTACAGTTCTAAATACAAAATGTCGAGACTTAGTTTGTTTAACGAAATCATAGATAGCGTTAGCAGTACAATATTATTTTTATTATTATCTATAATATTGTGACTATTTTATTTTCAAAGTCATCTACACATGTACCCAAATTATTATGCTGAGGCCCAAACCCCAAGCTATTATAGTTTTTCAATAAATTGTACCACAAATATGTACTGGGAGTGGTATATAGAGGGCGCGCTTCGCTCGCCCAATAACATCTGTTTTCCTTTTATTAATTTTTTTCGATGATATACAGTAATATAATAATAATATCTATGGACGCTTCACACTACGTCAGTCTGGCTCCGTACTAATTACCAGAGGGAGTTGTGTTACAAGTACCATACAACGGAAATATATTTAATACTTAAAGATTGTTTTGACATAATACACATGTTAAATACACATCCAAGACCAAGGAACATTGAAAACCCTTTTGCTCCTTCGGCAATTCGAACCAGTTACCCCCGGCTTAAGCTGACAATGCGGTTACCAACTGCGTCAAAGATATCTTCAAAAAACATGGAAAGTATTCACGTTAAAATGTCTCTACATTACAGACACGTTATAAGCGATACAATGTACGATAGTATCATTATAATTTATTTTATAGGACACTATTTCCTAACGCATCAGGGCACTCCAAATCAGCATACTATGACATTATGCAAATACCCACTTTGACCACATAGACTCTAATTATGCCGAAGTTAACGAAGGCGTAATGGGCAAAAGGCTGCTTCCAAAGGCTATACGAGTCCCCTCGACTCGTCTCAAGTGCAGACTCGCAGCTGGATTGCATCTTAGTTACATTTCGGTCTCTACCCATGCTTGTATAGTATGCTTTTTCGGTAAAAATAAAAATTGTTAAAAAAAATGGAATGCATAATCTAACATCATTGCTAATTACTACATACAGCAGATATTAAATTGAATATTTTACATTTGCCCCACTGACCCCTATTATATAAATACGCTGGACTGACGATACCCTTTGAAATGACAGCTCTTTACTGAAACGACTTGAAGCGCCCCCTTGAGCGGAAAAAAATCGGAAGTAATTTGGAAATGGCCGCTTAATCGTAAATGAAACAATGACATTTAATAGTACTGCAAGTTTTCTGTTGATAAAGCTTATCTGTGACATAAGTGTTTGAAGGTAAGCAATATGTTTAATTAATTCAGAAATTAAATTATTTTCTAAGAAACCTTACCAGCATCACCCCGTCTACGATCTCATGGTAATATTTTAATTGAGCAGCATAATACATTTTTATCTATATATTTTATTTCACTGTCCCATCTCTCTGGTTAGTTCCTTTTTCGCCCACCACTGCTATCAGCGCCAAAATGGCGCAAATTAAATCACTTTACCATAGCTAGGCTTGTCGTCAGTTCAGCGTATTTATATATTAGAGGTCAGTGATTCGTCCGATCTTGACTGTATTTAACTGTTAAATTTGTCATTGCTATTAGATACAAACGGCAATTGACAGCAGTCTTGTGTTGTCACTTTGAAATAAATTTTTTGACAGATGGTTGGCCGCTACTGCTTAGATTGGGCGAATGCATAATTATTAGGCTATTTTGGCCCTTGGATTAGGCCTTAAGCTATATATAATATTACAAATTTTCTCACTTAACTATTTAAAATGTTTAAACTTCCATTTCAATAACTTAGGGTCGTTTTGAATTACCGCACCATAAAAAATTACAAAATTCCCATTCTACAAAACAATCCTCCACGAAGCACATTTAAGAACGAATCAAACGGGCAATTAAAGTAATTCCTATTCACTGGGCGCCTTCCATTAGGTATTTAGCATCGGGAGAATAAATCTAACAAAAGATTTTCTTCTGTCCAAGTCAGATTCTTTGCACGTGACCGCCATGCTGACACGTGTAATGACTGGCCAGTAACGCTAACGACCTCACTCATTAGTTCTAATGATGGTTATTAATTTAATGCTGCAATTGTTATGGAGGAAATGGATGTAAAAAAAGGGGAAGAAATTTCAATTCAAGGGAAATTAAGTATATAGGTGGTAGATGTTAGCTTCTTTTGCATTTTTGTGAAAGTAGTAGCTGTAGTTACATCTTTTATCAAAGTCCATACCAAAAATCGAGTCATTTAGTTGCTTCATTTGTGCGTGAAGAAAAGACAACGAATCAACAAACGTACCTTCACAATTATAATTTTAATAATTTAATTACCTCTACTAGACTTTTAGACTTTGAAAACAGTCACTCGTGAAAGGCACACATTGCAGTTTATTAAGATTATAGCAAAATCACCATAGAGATGTAGTTCAAAATAGAAAAAAAATTTCATAAAAAGCTACGGAGCCCAAAAAATCGTGTCCGTATTGCGCTTCGGTATTTGTATCGGGTATATTTAGCATCTCCCGGAGCCGTTCGTTTGCGCTCAAAGCAATTGCGACGATTGATAAATTAGAGATGCGCATGCGAAATGCACGGCCTGTCCGAAAAAACACGGACAATCACAATTCCAGCCCCGAATCCACGGACACAGCTTTCGCTCTGAAAATTAGTGACCTGATGTTGTGTTCGAACGTACATTTATCACTTTGTACAAAACGAATTTAAAGGAGACCGCACTAGGCGATGCTACGCTAGTAACTATATTTTTTTTAGAAAACATATTATTGTAGAACAGTACGATATATATTATTATCATATTCTTCATAAATTTATCTATTAAAAAAATCTATTTATCCAATATTGACTATAATTGACCTTGCTTTTTATTTACTCAACTGTCGCAGGGTTGCCTATAAGAGATCGCTTATAGCGACAAGGCCGCCCTTGCCCACATTTTTCTGTCTTAGTTTAGTGAGCAATAAAGTGTTTATTTATCTATCTATCTATCTATCTATCTATCTGTCTGCCTGTCTGTCTGTCTGTTTGCCTGTCTGTCTGCCTGCCTGCCTGTCTGTCTGTCTATATATCTATCTTTAGGGATCGTATATGTCCATAATATTAAGCTCACTGTGAAAGTAGCAGCGCTAAAATCGAAAAAAAAAATTGTGAATGACCAAGCGACCGAGCGACATGAATTTGCCCATACAAATCACAAAAAATTTTTTTCGCTTTCAGCGCTAATACTTTCACAGTGAGATCTATATCAGGGATACGTACGATCATTAAAATTTTGACACTTATTACACCCTGTAGATTATCTGAATAACAATATATAAAACTCACACAGCGCAGCCCAAACTACTGGACGGATAGGTCTGAAATTAGGGAATGCAAGTTTATATGAAAATAGTCCTTTCCGCGAGCGAAGTTGCAGGAAAAAGTTAGTGGTTGCCAAACATACGTTGCCAAAGAGGATCGTTGCTTGAAGTACGATAAGCGCCGCAAGAGTCAGAGTCCTCAAGTGGTACTCTATACTATCAACTACAGTACTTGTTTGGTGTTTCTTACTTTATGCACCGCGAGGTTGAGAATCAGAATTAAGCTAAAAACACTTCATATTTGCTGGGTGCAATGTATGCGTGTATAATGGAGGAAATTGAAAGAGAACCAGTTGACGAACCTATGTCATTTGGTCGGAATATGTTAATTTTATGTAAGTCGTGATCTGCCGGCTAGGTTTGACCGAATTACTTAGTCCACGATCTGTATCTCTTTCAACTTTTCTGATTGTACAACGGAGGCCAAAAAGGAACTGTCGTCGGCTGACGACAGAGAAAATGTCATTTTGATATTTGAAATCACGAAAACTGTGTGAAATAGTATTTAATTTGGCATATTATCAGAATAGACTTGTTGACTTCAAAAAAACTGAGAAATCAGCGCGAGTACGACTTTAACAACTCTGACAAGGCTGCAAACATACTCCGCTTACAGCAAGCATACTCCGCTTACAGCAAGCATACTCCGCTTACAGCAAGCATACTCCGCTTACAGAAAGCATACTCCGCTTACAGCAAGCATACTCCGCTTACAGCAAGCATACA
>JAOTAV010094008.1:0-11158 GCA_026546445.1 Cyclargus thomasi | reverse complement strand
GACAAGACCGTAATCTCTCGATTAAGGACCACCCGCAACACGGACAATGAAGTCATCAGAATCTCCCAAAGGAAGGGAATGATAGTTATTAAAGTAATGGTAGCCTATTCTGTACTCGCAGGTGAGTTCGAGACGACATTAAGTTCGATTTAATGTCGCCTCGAACTCACATCGTCACTCTGGTGAACATACAATCAAAACCGAAGAAAACGAATCTAAGAATTTGATATACGAAATGAACCTCGCACACTAGTTCGCGCCGAATCGTTAGCTGTCAAGTTCAAAGAACAATGACCTAGATTCATTCGGCTCTAATAGATGAGCGTCCAAAATAATTGTCACAGTTTTGAGCAACAGGCTAGTAATATTCCCTAGCTGGACCGTCTCAAAATGTAACGCGAGAGCATAACACGTTTGCTTGAAAGAAGAAACCAGGCGAGGTTTCTATACCAAGATTCCAGACTAATTTATTTTTAGGTTTCAAATTAAGATCTAATACTGTTACTTCACAGAGGTGGTGTTAGATTGGTATTTTGTTTGAAGTGATTAGGCGAGAGGTTTAGCATGATATTAGTAAAATTATATGGGAAGTACATCACACTTTTAAACATACGAACATCAGTATCTTATTATTGATAGGTGAAAAAAACTCAAAAAATACCTAGAAATAAAAAAAATAAAGGAACACAATTCCTAATTTGAATTTAATTAAATTATCATCATTTTCAACAACGTTGTCTTAAATGACACATCGTCAATTATTATTTTAATTCATAAAGCCGGGACAGTCATTCTTGTGGTTTTGTGGTTGGAGGCTGGAGATGATTCACGAGAAGATAATGTTTATATTAGTTCTGAAATAAACAAACAAATCTATTAAAAACAAATTAGAAGTATCTTAAACATTTTAATTCACTTAGTGAATACTTGTGTTTAAAAATCATTACAAAACTAAATATAGTCAAAAAATTAACGATAAAAATCTCGATAAATTAAAATTGTCAATAAAAATTTACTTAAGTCAATCCATCAAGGCCAATGAAATTGATTTATAGGCAGATTACATATCAACGTGATTTTGTTGAGTTACCCTAAACCAAGCCTGAGATTACATTGAATAATTTATAGTTATTTTTAAGCACCTAAGTAACAAAGTTTCGTAAAAGAAAAAAAAAAGCGAAATGCTCGAAAAACCCGGGTTTTCGTTTTTCAAATCCTAGTTTTTTGCGATCCCCAAAACCCAGGTTTTCTCGGGTTGTCGTGTTCCAGGTAAGCCCGGTCTCGATGCCCTAGTCTAGAACAGTCGAGTACTAAGTGTTAATCATAAAAAAATATTCGAATTTGTGGCCAAAACGGTCGCGTGCTACCAGTCCATCCTTATTAACCGAAACTGTAATCATTAATTTTGTTTATACAGAACTTTTAGATTATCAGCTAACTGGAACACACATTTTATTATTACATCTCACGTCAAAAAAACATTGCGGGGTAAAACCCGGTGATAAGATTATGAAACCCAAAGGTTTAAGTATAAAGCTGAACTTGGTCACGTTACTTGCTATAGGCAGGTTATCAGGATCTGGAGGGCAATTCTCAGGATGTGAGAAAAAGTTCACACTCGAATAAAATATCGAGTGTGAACTTTTTATGAAATATTTCATCTTTTTCACGACATATTTCGAGTGTAAAGTGCTGAGAATACAACAAACTGTGTTTCGTTCGTGAAAAGTTCACACACGATATTTTATTCGAGTATAAACTTTTTCTTTCATCCTGAGAATTGCCCCCTGACATAAAACATCGCCAGCCTAAGGCATTAAATGCGCTATGAATTCTTTTCATGTCCCTACGTTGTAACTGTAGACTCACATTTCATGATGGTACACAATGCAAGAAATGGTTCTTGAATAAAATGAAAGCGACCACCACTTCGTGTTCGCAGACCATGCCTCCTTCGACAACAGCTCAGTTCCGTCACAATACCACCAACTCCAACAAGTCTCAACTTCTGTTATCAGCAAACAGATTTATGTGTGAGCCCAGTGGAGCGTACAAGACTGTCGTGCGCCAGTGAGGAACTGCCCACTGCCCAGCGCGCGCATGGTCGCGGACCACTGCGCCTTCCGACAGGAACACTATTCTTATTCATATGTTTTATATAATATATCACTTCATAGTTATTGCTTATGCCGTACACATAAAATCAGTTTTAGGAAAGACAAGTAAAAGAATCCTATTTCTAGACAGATGTGAGAATGTTCTAAGTTTCGTAGTATTATTAAAATGGAATAAAAAGACGGATGGAGCCTCTCTCTTTTTTACATTGTAAGCATCAACAGTAATATGAGTCAATCTTACACATTAAAGACAGTCCCTAAATGAGCCGTTAATAATTCTCTCGAAGACGTGGCAGTCACAATGTATGATAATAATGACTAATAATCGGGTAATTTCGCTACAAACTGTTAACACGAGAGATCCTCATAAAGTGGTGAACTGTACCTTTTACTGTGTCATATCATAAACGTGTGATATTAACTCGGAATGGTCCTCACCTAAACGTGCTTGTAAATTTCAACCGAAAGTCCAGTCGAAAGTTATCCTTATTAACTGTCATTTACAGCTCAAACTCCTTTACAGCGGATACCAGACGAAAAAATGTAAAATCAGTTTTATGGTAACGCTATCTGCCCGCATCTCGCACGGCAGTTAATAGAAATGCACGACCCGACGGACGGACGATTTATTAAGTGCCTAATATCCGCTCAGATAAAGGGACTAGAGCTACTTGTGACGTCACACACTTCAGTTATCTAGAAGTCAATTAATTGGAGAAACGCTCCCACCGCTGCCACTAATTTTGTCGGCGCTTTGACTTAGTCATCGGGGAAGATTTATTTGTGGGGGTTCATCTGCTAAATTATATATTCAGCCATCACTCCAAATTGCGGTGAATAAATTTGTTTTCGTTTAAAAATATACAGTATAGTTAAGTGAAAAGAGCGCTCGAACCTTAAAGAACACTATTGTATCGAGCACATTTTTAAATTTCATACGATACGAATTTGGCACAAAAGCTTACATAAATCCACTACTTCAATTTCGGCAGTATTGTCTGCAATACAGGTTAAAAACGTATCGGCAGATAGCGCATTGCGGTACATAAAATATTCGCACGTTGGCGGGGATATTTTTTAATCCTGATGAATCAAGGATGACGCACGGATTCCTTTATAATTAGAGGAACCGGCCGGGCGAGCATTCCTGCGAAATTGCCCGCAAAGCCGGGAAGATTGATCGTTTTCTTATACTTCATTAAATATATTACAGTTATGTCATTGAATATACAGCCCGATCAGTTTGAGCCTCTCGGTTTCATACTGAATCATAAGAAAAAGTATGATTATGATGAGTGTATTTTCGCAGTTTCGTAGACAAAGACGAAGCGCTCGAAATCTGAGGAGCTCTTCTTAGTAAGAGCCGAGTTCTCTAGATCTCATGTTAAGCACTGTCGAGATGATACAAAGATGATAAGACACAATGTCACCATTTGAATCACCCTTTAAGTTATTTTACCTGTAAACCTTATGATAACTATACAAGAATCACTTTCCAGAGAATCCGAGGTAAAATGACCCTGAATGGACTCTACGGAAGCGTCAAATGACTACGCTGACGATGTACGATCATGATTACGAAGTCGTGCTTGTGGCAGTAAAATATCTAGCGTGAACTTCCAGCAAACGTGCCCCATATAGGTGTCACGTACGAGTCGCACGGTGTGACCCAAATGATCACAATGTATGTGTCCAAAACGCTGTTACATCAAGAGCTATCTTAATGTGGTTGGGAGTGTGAACGTTCTGCATTTTCTCGAATTGCTAAGTGCATTTTATTGCAAGTAAAACGAGGCACTTTATTTACTCTTTACTTACTATCCAAATATATAAAATACTTATTCAGTATCATTTACAGTTTGGTATTATGGAGCTTCAGCAAGAAACGTGTTACAGCAACGCTACTGCTTTCTAAAAATTTATATCGCTGGCTTCGCTACAATTTTCTGAAAAACTTTGATAAATCTCTCGCGTGGTTCAGGCACTTTAAATGACATCCTGATTAGCGAAATAGCCGGTAGAGCTCGAGAGCTTTAAGTAGCTCCATTTAAGCAGCATTGGAGCAACTCGCATAGCGAGTTTTTAGCAAAAAGTTTCCGCAATTCAAAACACGCCATAATTACTGTAAGAATAGCGACAATAGAAAATATTTGCATAGGATTGCGTGTGCTGCTCACTTACTCCGCACTCGCTGCAGTCTGCAAGTTCTGCAACTTAATTGACCTATTAACTCGGCGTTATTACACTCACAAAGAGAACGCCGCCCGTTTTTTGTTTCGGAATTAAAACTAATTGTATACAATTTATGTAACTTAGCGTGATTGACTTCGAAAATTAGGGCCCGGGGCTCCGATCTAAACTATTTATGCTAGCTAACTCTACTGTTTTAAATCAGCATCAACTTCGTCAGCTCAATCCTTCGTACGTATAAGCTACAGTGCTAATAAAATATCAGACACAGAAGTAACGTTCCATTAAAATAGTGGGATCGGAAAGCCTAATCTCCATACTTTTTGGAATATAGAGTAAAATCACCTAAATTTAAGGCACCACGACTCTATCGAACTGCTTTCTGCTGAACAAAAAAAAATGTTTACGGATATATCGTCCACATATCATTAGCATGGACATTGGACGTCGTGCACGAAAAAAATGCGCTTTCGAATGTCAGTCATGAAAGAGGCACTGACAGCCAAACGTGCAGTAGTCACAGTAAACAAACAATATTGACAAATTATACGCATGCCACTAAATGTTTGGTGCACGCCAGCAATTGCCCGGTCAATTGAAAACAAACGTGATTGAGGATGCGTCAATATCTGATGCGTCAATATGAGGTGTCTCCATGTAGCTGGGAATACCAAATTGACTGGACGAGTATTGGCATGACATAATATGGACCAAGCAAGACTACCTCACACCAAGTTCATTTTATAACAAAATAGATCCACTGACAACTAATTGATGAAACTTGCATAAAAAGTATCCTTTAATCCAAGTCCGATCATTATATTCGGTGCGATTGACAAACATCCAAACAAAGAAACTTTCACGTTTATAAAGTGTCATGTAATTCGGCCACTCCTTGCACACTCTATCTTTAAAGCCTCGTGCTAGCTATAGACTAGAACTAGTGCTTAAAACTAAGAACGTGATCAAAAAATTTGAAGATGCTGTTTTCATTCATAAAGGTCAAATATTAATGAAAACAGCATCTCAGCAATTTTAAATCATGCTCTTGAGTACTGAGTGCTGTACTAGCATAATATTAATATGGCCCAAGACATGGGGAGTGGGGACTCTAAAAACAAGAAATTCAGACTATTAAATCAATTTACAGGCCCAACAAGTAGGTCTCTCAATAAACTGGCACTCAACGCGAAACCATTAACAGACAACGACAGTTCAATGTTCGCGGTGAATTATTGGACGATAACAACCTCTCGGTAGCGCAAGTGGCCGATTACTTATCGAATGCAAATAGCTCCTGTTTCAGCTAGTTTAGATAACCTATATGTTCAGCTATATTATATCGAATGCTAACATAGCTCAAGATAAACTATATCCCCCTCCCATATTCTTTGAAACTCTAATACTTAACGGGTTAGTGTTTAAGAGGAGTAAAAGGGCAACTAAGAAAAGACTCAAGAGAAATATTGCTCTTATGATGTGACTATCTTCTTCCGTCATAAAAATATTTAAACAGTGTTTAAGTGGTCAAGATTCGTAGTCCTTTTCTGGAATATTGAAAATGTCACACGACAGAAACGATTATTAATTTATCTGAGTTCAGCCGTTAGAGCTAGAAGCAAGTAGAGTGTGTTTTGGAAAAGAAACCGCTGGTTCTCTGCTGGAGTTAGCATGACTTTAACACTGAAGATCTTATTAAGAACTTCTATTTTAACTGAAGCAAAAGTATATTATTTATCCTCTAACATTAAGGACGGAATTAGAACCAGCTCTCGCAATCAAAGTTTCCGTCCCAGAAGCGGATTTATAGGACCGCTATAAATTCTAGATTCTAGTGGGATCTACATTCTACAGGTTGGTTATTCTTAGGTTTTACGACTTCACAATATAACTCGTATACGGCTCTAGGCTTTAGGGTTAGCGTGTGGTTACATTATATGCGTCAAGATACGTTGGCATGCGATAAACTATATTATATAGAACTTCCTAGATGTAATAGCTAACTATTAATATTGTTGCAGACGTTGCAGCATATTAATTTTGTAAGTTTTACCGTTTGTGTTTATGAAGAAGCGGGTATTTTACATCTGCGATTATTTTATGTAAATTAACTCTTAAGTTGTTATAGACAACTTTGTAACTACTAATAAAAGACAAGGTAATCACACTAATTTTGTAAATGTGAAAGCTCGTTTGTTTGTTCGTCAATCAAAACGAAACTGCTAAAACTGAAAAAAATTAACCTGCAATGTATTGTGATAGTGGGCTTAAAGATATACAGAGTGACAAAAAATGTCAGATTTACGTTGAGAAATAAGCACAAACGATTTAAGTTTTCGACCCATCTCCTTCTCTCAAAACATAATTTAGTATGAACTTTGTATGCAGCTTATATACTTTGACGTTACACTCAATATCGGATCTCTATTTCTGACTACTTTAAAGGCTTGTAATTTTGTTGTTTTCAATTCTGTCTCAGCACAACGCTCTTTCACGCCAGTTTCCTGTGAGCCCGTAGTATCACTCCGGTCGAGCGGGCCCATTCGTACCGAAGCTTGGCTCTCCCGCGGCAATGAGCACCCGCATTATGTACTTGAGATCGGAAAATGTCTCATTGGTACACGCCTCCAACCGGGTTAACCTGCACCCTCTCGAGTGCGAAACCACTAGGCTACGGTCGCTCACAAAAAGCTATTTCATAATATTTTAACTAGACACTAGCTATGTCAGCAGACTATCGCATGTACAAAATCTAAAAACAGTTAAGTTTCGAACAAAAGCTAGCAATTTTGTTTAGATTCATAAGGTTTGTCGTCGCCGCAGACGGTTCTTAAAGCCACCAGACAATAGGTACTAAACGTAGCATATTTCTTACCGTGAAATGTTCTAGAAAGTTTCTTTGCTTTTTAATGAAAATCTTGCATATTTATATGCAATTTCTAGCGTAATAAATGGTCATCCATAAAGCGTGTAATACGAAAAGGGGGTCGACGAAATATGAGATAGTACGACAAAAAATGGCAGTTTTATGAAATTCGTGGTGTGACGTACTTCATGAAACGTCCATCATTTCACTTATCTCAAAGGCGAACGCATTGCAGCGCGGGTTTTTTTTTTTATAGGGGTTCTACACGGCGTGAACAAACATCACGCAAAGGTGATGATGCATTACACTTTCAATATAATGCCATGAACTGAAGGTGCATTCACAAGCCGTTTGTCAAACACGACCTTGATGCAATCATAATTGCACCCTCAGTTCTTGGCGTAAGATTGAATTGAGGGTGCATGTTAGATATTATGTTAGATATTAATGGTGTAAATGGTGTCCATCGAGTAAAGCTATTTTTAATCTTCCGCCAATAACTGAGGGTGCAATTTGCATTGCATCAAAGTGCACGTTAGCGGAATGTACGGTTCCCGCGTGGTATACAAATTTTCGCGCAACGAAGTTGCGGGCACCACCTAGTATGTAATAATAATACTCATACCACAAAATAGCTTAGCTCGCTATTCGTTAGTCACACTCGTGTCATGCGAAAAGATATAACAAAGAACACGTCGGTTAGAACAAAGTTGAGTTTACGAGCTACGGGCCACGGGCAAATACTTGAAATGCTCCGGCCTAGACTGCGAAAAGAGTAAAAGATTTGCAGCGAATAACAACGCGGACGTTCAACCGCTTTTAAGTGTTAGGACTGTGTTCAATGCGAGCGATAATTTATGTGTTAGTGTTGTATTCATTGCGAGCGCAATTGTCCCCTTTTTATTATTCATAAAAATATTTAAAAAAGTGTTAAACTAATTAATATTCGCTGTCCCTTTCTGGAATATTGAAAACGTCACACGACAGAGAGGGACAGCGAACCTTGATTAGTTAAACATTGCTTAAATATTTTTATGAATAATGGGATAAATCTTTTAGAGCCAAAAAGTCACAACATCTAAACGAAGTTGAAAACTTTAGAAATTTATTAGTGTTAAAAAATCACATCAACATTGAATTAATTAATAATTTTTTTTTTAAATTAATAATGCCAACCAATCAATACCTCTTTTCTACATTTTCACCTTTATTATCATTTAAAGACCAACAACACACTTGCAAGGCTTATGATGTTACTAGTGTCCATGGGCGACGGCAGTTGCTTTCCATCAGGGGTCTGCTTGCTTGCCCTCTGATTTTATTAAAAAATCAACAACTTTAATAGTTGTTAATTTTTTTTATGAAATATGACCTTCCAATATTCTTTTTACAGCTTTTACATTGCACTTTAACTAGACGAACCCATATGACCCAATATTTTGTAGCTTCAGACCTGACCCTACAAATACGATACGACTAATATTATATCATGTAACAGAAAGTGAATTAGTATGCTTGTAGCAAGGGCTAAAAGCTGCTTTTGCTTGCAGCTTCGGTTGCGTTAAGAATATTTTCATGCAAAATTTACCTACTTTATTTCCTTGGGGTTAGAATTCTTCAAGATATTTTTATAGCGTCCGCTAAAATATCTACGCCTACTAAATAAGCTACGTTCATGCTAAATTTCAGGCCGATCCGTCAATTGGGGCTGAGCTTTGATAGATTATAACACTATATGTTAGTCAGTCATCTTTAGATTTAAATATTCAGAAGATGTAAACGTTACTATACGCGATGCTATAATATAATCATTCTCACACCTGTTTCGGTAACGGTGGCTGGTTTAATAGAAACTAGGCCTGTTACGCAGGAATAATTTATAGGACTGTTACACGAGAGCACTCCCTCTTCCTTTACTCTCATAACCCAGTGGGACGAATGACCGACAGGAATGGCGAGAGATCAGGCGTAGGACCGACTTTTTACATGCCCATCCGACGCATGGATCATCTTATTTGTCAGATAATCAGGTGATCAGCCTGCATTTTCCAAACTTGGAAATAATGTTATTTCCAAAGAAGAGCCGGTAAAGAGCCGAGCTCTGTACCACTAGACCATGGAGGCGTTACGATGCTATATTCAATCGTACTAAGCTATAGCTATACGGACGGTGTGCAGGAGTCTTTACTCGGAATTAAAATTTTTACCCCTCCACGATAATTACAATTGCAACAAAAAGGTATTTAATACCGAGTTCGCCGCAACTAAAGTAATAACTGTCATAGAGAAAGAAGCGAAAAATTTTAAAGAGCATCGTAAAGTTTACGTTATGTTACAGACTTGCCGGGGACTTGGGAAACTTTTTTTTTTATAAAATAAGGGGGACAAACGAGCAAACGGGTTACCTGATGGAAAGCGACTACCGCCGCCAACATCAGGATTGCAGGTGCGTTTTCGGCCTTTTAACGCTCTCTTGTTGAAGGTATGCTGGTCGTAGCGGTCCGGAAATACTGCTGGTGATAGTTCATTGCACAGTTTTACCGTGCGAGACAGAAAGTTACGCGAAAATCGTACTGTTGAAGACTGTCATTCATCAAGACGATATGGCAAATTCACATTTGTATAACGTGGTATAACTTTCTGTGGGAAGTGTTGACTGTAATGTCCTGTCTCTTAAGTCCAGTATCACCTTTATGACAATTAAACGAAAGATTCTGTACAAACTTTTCTACAGTTACAACTTACAATTCAACCTACGAAAGGTACAAAAGATATTCCATTTTCAAACTTCAAGTATTTTCATACTCGATGTAAACTTGCGAATTGGAATTGTTTCTCAACTTTTGTAAGTAAGATTAACGACTTCAGATGTTCAAACGATTACACGACTAAAGAGTGAAGACTTTAAACCTAATTTAACTTTTCTTGAGCTGATCTTTCTGAAGAACTGAATAAAGGTTTAAAATATACAGCACACTTTCTTTCACTCAAAGCGCACTTTCTTGTCTTACATCTAGTGCAGGCTCTATATAATCGGTGATGATCTTCGACCGATTAGCATATTCATCACGCCAGCGTCCACACAATCGTTCGTAGTACTTTGTCAACGAGTAGATCTAAAGGCGATCATAGACGTTTATCGGGGCGCAGAACCGAGTATTCCCTTTATTGTGCTGGCGTGTCATCGTTTCGAATCGACGATGATGTTGAGGAGTCATAAGGTGTTGACTACTTTTATTGAAGCTTCTCATCATTATGGCAATTTTGTTTGTTTCGCATCGTCGATTTTGGCAATATTTTAAATTTTAAATATCGAACATGAAGATAAATTAATGCAAAATTATGTTGGTACATACCTTCCTCGTTGACCGTTCCGGCATATGGTTCCATTTTTAAATGTAAATTTTCTTACTTTCGCAACTATAAATAGGTAGATTTAAATAATTATTATTTATACGATTAAATTTTAAATATTCGGGTTAACAATACCTACTTTAAAACAAGTTCAATCTACTTCAATGCTAAATTCTTTCGGATTATACGTTACCGTGGGAGAGCTATGTTTGGCACGAATGTGCCGGCTCGACCGATTATGGCCTCGCTGAAAACCGGCGTTAAACAGAGTTGTTCTAAGGTAATAGAGAATAGCGGTAGAGTGTAGGAAGTTGTGAGATATGACAACCGACATGTCCACCAATTCAACCACAGTTTACAGGGGGGCTGTTATAACCATCACAAACCTGCATGGTTCCAGGGAATTCAATACACGGCCAACAATTGCCTTGTTCTTTTCTCGTATTACATCTTATTATTCTGTCTGAATCGATCCTAGTTTGGTTGTCTATGATTGGATTTTAAACATGTTGGTGACATTACAGTTAACACTAGTGCAGAGGTCAGACGCACTAGTATGTGGGAATGTGCGTGGAGGCCCCAAAGGAAGATCTTCCGACCGAGAGAGGTGTTATACTCGGTCAGGCCGAAG
>JAOTAV010094007.1:0-11159 GCA_026546445.1 Cyclargus thomasi | reverse complement strand
GTGTATAGTATAAAAGTATTAAATATATTTCCGTTGTCTGGTACCTGTAACACAAGTCCCTCTGGTACTTACCTTGGGGCCAGACTGACGTGGTGTGAAGCGTCCATAGATATTATTATTATTATATTATTATCTATACAATAATATAAAGCTGAAGAGTTAGTTTGTTTGAACGCACTAATCTCAGGAACTACTAATAGAAAAATTATTTTTGTTAGTTAATTTATCGAAGAAGGCTTTAGGCTATATAACATCTAGTTCATTAAAATATGTTTATTAACACCTAATGGAACTGGATGTCTGCAAGCCAGGCCGGCCCGCGGTGGCGTTAGAACAAGAGACATGGGAGACCTTGGGGGACATCTTAGCTTAGTAGTGGGAGAGTATAGGCTCCTAAAACGCTAAATTAATAATCCTCGAAAAAGGGACTTATCAAAATCCATTCTCATGAATGAATTCCTCTAAAAAAATTCAATAAGCTGCGGGAAAATCTGCTTATAATAATTTGAGGATTAAAAGTTGCAACCAAAATAAAAAAAAATTTAAATGACACAGCGCCTCGCAAAGCTAATATTTTATTTTTTTTATTACAAATTTCAAGATGTCTATGGGCTTATGCCCATTTTTTTTTCTCAATTGTAAATCAATTTAATTTTTTTTTTCGTACCAAGGTAGCAAAGGTAATATAACACTGTTATTTTCGTCAGTAGTATAAATGACTTTACTTTAATTAATTCTTACCAAATAACTTTGTGTGTTGCAAATAGTCTTCTTACAGTAATAATAACAAACATTAAATTACACAGCACCGCGTTATAGGACATTATGGCAAAGAACTCTACAACATTATTCACAACGTTTACGTGAAATCCAATGTTTGAACTCTACGTCGTAGTACATAAAGATCATTTCGTAGGTAAGATAAGTGTAAATATACAAACCGGAACACTTACTCGTACAGGCTTTTACCTAACGTTTTCTTTTATTGGACGCTTCACACGTAATCCTTTAAGGTATCCTCGTATCAACATTGTTTTAGACACCTCGACTCGGACTTAATTGCTTACTACATTGTTGAGAGCTCTCCTAGAGCTTTTTAATAACGGTGGAAGTTGATTTGGTTAGGGCTTAATGTTATATTTCACTTTACCTCCCTTGCGCCAAAAATTGTTTATCGCGCTGGAACCGTACACATATCCGGGATACAAAGAAACTTCATACAAAACTTTAGCAAAATCGGTTCAGTTCGGGCGTAAACAGATCGACAGATAAACTTTCAAATTAAAAGTACAACAATATAAATAAGATAATATTAGTGCATATCGTTAATTATCCTAATAATGTTTTGAATCAGGAAGTTTGTTTCGTCGTTTATCCTTTAGTCACACCTAAAACTACTATATATTCTTAAATTCAGTACACACATAGGGTTGGTAACTCATTGGCATAAGCAGATGCTGATTGAGATAACAAAATATAAATTTTTCGAATCCGAGCAGAAAAACTCCGGTTAAAGTTAGTTCAATTATATACTTAAAGCTAAAAATAATGAAACCAAAGGTATAATGCATCTTTAAACTTGGTCATCTCTAAAATACGAACAAGGTAAATTTCTAAAAAAGGAAAAGCTCATGTTGCCAAAATCGTTGCGATTTAATGCAATATTCGAGTTTGGCGCCAAAAATTTACAATTTTTTTTTATTTGATATATCTAGTGTTGCTCGCACAGTAAATACGAACTAACGACACCGATCAAGCCAAAATCCATCAAGTCGTTTAGGCTGCAGAGCATACCAAACAATTATTCATACATATATACATACTCTCGAAAAACATAACCCTCCTCCTGACGCAGTCGGGTAAAAATACCAAAACAACAAAGTAATCCGTAACATGGCGTGAGTGGCAGATGTCAGACTACAACAGTAAACTTACTGCATTTCCCTTGGGTACTCCTCTTATAGTCCAATCTGCTTCTTTTATTTAAGGTATAAGGCTCAGCTTACCAACGGATGAAAAGCAGCGCTGCAATTTAAATTGTTCAGAGAGCTACGTAGCGACATTACTGTTTCTGGACTTTTTTTACTCGCACACCGAATTTTATATGTGTTACTATATTTTTTGAGAAATGCTCGGATTCTGTTATTTATACGATTTGATTTCGTCGCGAATTTATTGTTTACTAGAGGTCGCCCCGTAGTTAAAATTCGACAATCAATATTTATATTTATCGTGTAGATGAGTATTATATAAACAATAGTAAAAGCAATAGAGTATTTCGTGTATGATTATCGTGTCATGTCAAAATATCGTGTTTGCGTGCGTAGCATTTTATTTTTGAAAAATATGCAAGACTGAAGCATATTTTAAAATAATATTTGTATTTCACGCTCCTCCTCCATATCAACTATAACTGGGAGAAAATTCATGTTTTTACATCTACGCGTCTTTCGTAAAAAGGGAAAACTTTGTAAAGTTTTCCACTGACGTTTTAATATTTAGATATCACTTACTAATAAAATTACATTAATTTTTGGAAGTATCTCCTTACGAGTAAACTTTATTTTTATTTTCTAGAACTGCTGGCGCCCGCAGAAACTCGTCCTATTTTCACACAATCTTACTAAGCGGAATATAATATTTCGTGAAGCACTTTAATTAACATTGCCTTACATAATTTAGTCGGAGTCTTAACGACGTTATTACTGGGACCCGAGAACTAATATATGTCAAAAGCGAGTGGTCATCAAATAAACCGAGAGCTGGTAGCAATTTTTGAGTAGGTATTTGAGGCAAACCGAAACCTTGTAATGTATCTCTCCTACTTCATCCCAATACCTGCAGACCTGGCTGGTGCGAAGCTAGGCTAAAAAAACTAAAAAAAAAAAAACAAAAATATATCTCGGGATCTAATTATTTTGTGACGAATATCTGTATTGGAATTTCAAGTTTCCATTAATACATTTTTCAAAGTTTGCAAGCAATTTTCTCAAACTATTTTTTCACGCGCCTAGCATTGTTAAAACCCCCACTAAATCATATTCTAACTTATCAATTTTTTCTACTCTTTAAATCTTATCAGCCAGGTCTGCAGTGCCGTATTGGGGTGTAATAGAAGAGTTATATGCCAAGGTTTCAGCTTACCTCAAATACCTACTCAAAATTTGCTATCAGCTCTTAGATTAAAACGTTCATTTTGCAGGTTATTACGGGCGATCTTTTCGTTTTAGCCGGCCTTCGTGACAGTGACGCATGTTCTAATTTAATCGTCCGCAGACGATTCTGCTCTATTTTTCTTTGTTTTTCCACGGGCGTAAGGCTTAGGGTCGCCTGGGGTGCGGCACGCGCGAAATTGTTCGAGTTGTATGCCACTCTAGAGGTTCTATTGTACCCGTATAGAAAACCGCGCGCTCTTGAGCCGAGAGTTCTCCGTCCGTGATCCTTATAAAGCCATGCAGCCGGATAAATTAATTTTCTTTTCCCTCATATTTTTTATTTTCTTGTCATTACCTTGTCATTTTCTTGTTGTAAACAGAAGATAAAAGGCTGAGGATAGGCATAGGAATAATGTTTACGTAAAATACACAAAACTTTCCCTACTTTCGTTAAAATATTTTCATTTACTATAAGCAACATTAAATAAAAATGGAAAAAAGTTTACATGTAAATTACTGTTTTGTTTTTGAAAGAATAAATATCCCAATTACCTTCAAAATTCTAACGCAGCTAGTTTGACCGTCATTCTTGGTCTTAAGTTTCATCTTTTTTGTTACACCCTGTAGAAATAAAATTTGTTCGAGATCGGGATCTTGAGATGGTCTTGTTGTGTCAATATTTACGAGCGCAGCATTTATATTGATAGGAGATCAATATATGTGTAACTTGTGTTCGAATACTAATTTTCCTTACTGTACTGAGACTACTATTCTGACCTATCCATCATGAGTGAAACTTAGTTCTTTAAACTCTCATTTCGTATATTATGAACAGTTTACCTGGTTCTAATGCATTTATAAAATACTAGATAATGCCCGCAAATCCAGTTATCGGAAAAAATTTCCGTGATGGAAAGTATCCCCTGTCCTTTTCCGGGATTCAAAGTTTCTCCATAACAAATTTCAGCAAAAACGACTCAGTGGTTTGGGCGTGAAGAAGAAACAGACAGATAGACGCTCTAACGCCGGATTCTTTCATTTCTATGGAATAATATAAGCTCGCTCTTATGTCTTGTTTACACATATTA
This sequence comes from Cyclargus thomasi, assembly GCA_026546445.1. Taxonomy (NCBI): domain Eukaryota; kingdom Metazoa; phylum Arthropoda; class Insecta; order Lepidoptera; family Lycaenidae; genus Cyclargus; species Cyclargus thomasi. The sequence goes on along the minus strand of JAOTAV010094007.1, from coordinate 6,916 downwards.
AGTAGACAAGTAAGTAACTAAATTTTAACTACGTTTTATGTCATTTAACTTGCCACCTGCCACTCAATTTTGTGTTTACATGAATTTAATAACTTAAAATTTAATTACCTACTTATCTACTCAATACGTGTAAATCAGACATTATCTCCACAATAATATGCTTGTCAACCAAAACTTAGGTAAACAAAAATTAATATAATAATGTTAGGTATTTTATGGTTTTGTAGCGGTTAGCATTACCATCCCGAAACAAAGTTTTCTAAACGAGTTTTCTTATTAACTTGGTAACAGAGGTATACTTAGCACTTAACAACTTTGGTCTGCTGAAGAAAAGATATTTGATTTTTTTTTATAATAATACTATACGAGGTACAAAAAAGTCAGTCAAAGTCAATACTTTATAGCATGTGAGGTACCAACTTCAAAATTATAAAGTTTGATTACGGCTAATGCTGAGGCTTAGGCCAAAGCTTATAAGGCACTAACAGAAAAAAGAATTATTTATTACTTTTCAGTTTGTCTATCCATTGTTTAGCTGTGGAGGTCGATCTTATGTTCTGTTTAAAATTAATTTTATTGGTAACCCCATCACATTTTTCTTTTGCTTCTAGCGTTGCTACTTTCAAAGCACTCTATAATATCCTTTGAATGATATGAGTACAAAACCTCAAAAGCTCCCAGTGTACTTCAACGTAGCGATGATGATGATGATGACAAAATTCATTAGATACGTCACGCGCTGGTCACGTGACATATTTCCCACAAACGACCGTACGTGCGCTCATCTGCATGCACAGTGTAATGCAGATCCAGAGCAAACATCTAGTTTCTCATGCGGTACCCCCAAATTGTTTTCATTTCATTATGCCTTAGTTTATTTGCTTTGAATGTTAAATCCATTTAGGATTTAACATTCCTAGTATATAATATATTATAATGGTAGTGAGTAATTCTTATTACGTTAAAAAGTGTGTCTAACTTTGAATGCTTAAAATATTTTGGACACCTCAAATAAAATGGTCTCGATATACGTTTGAGAATGCTTTAAGTCTTATGAAAATATCATAGAAGCGTCTTATTTACTATTCATCGTAACAAAACTAACACTCCTCTTTTCTTTGTTCGCAGATTTCCGGATGCCCTTCTATCTGCATGAGCTAATAAAAGTTAAAAGGCATTAACTAAAGTATTTTGTACATTAACAAAGAAACTTGGAAACTTTACTGAAGTGCGTGTTTGTGACAGTGTAACAAAATGAGCAAACAACGTGATGAGTGTAGATAACGCGCGTTTGTGTTGACGCAGCGAATGTGCGTGCATATGCGGAGCATGCCTTTGTGTTAGCGTGTATATGTGGATCTCACGCTGCTGCAGTTCGTATGCAGAGCGCGTGTGTGTGAAAGCGTGCAAACGATCACGCGCTGCTAGCGTGCACATGACTACGCGCTGCTAGCGTGCGTATGATCACGCGCGCTCGCGTTTAGCGGAGGGGGCGTTTGGAGTTAAGCTGGGTGCACAACACGGCGTCGGTGGAGGGTCGAGCGGGTGCGGGCGAGTCGGACCCCGAGCCGCCGCCCGCGCCCGACGCGGAGGCGCCCGCCCGCCGCCGCCGCCCCCGCCCGCTATACCGCCGGCTCTTCCACTACGTCCGCACCGCATGGACCGGGGTCAAGTTTGCCCTAGGTAATTTTTTTACTCTGAAATGAATTAGTTGTAGTCGACATTCTTGTAGTGATTTTCACGTTGTTGGTATTGACTTACTATTTTACAGAGTGAAAAAAAGTTCGTGAAAATACTTTAGAGTGTATACATGTAATCCCTATGTAGAGTTCACTGTGAAAGAAGCAGATCTAAAAACGAAAAAAAAAGTTTTCATGCGAAAACTAATATCGCTCGGATGCTTGTCCAATGCCCAATGGCCATACAAATCACTTTTTTCCCGCTTTCAGCGCTGCTACTTTCACAGTGACCTTTACACATTCTAAAAAACAAGTAACTGATACTTTTTTTACATCATGTCTTAAACCATATCTTAAAAACCATAACAACTTAGGTTTTGTATAATCAAAAAAGGTCGATTACTTGTTACAATTTTTGACACTTTTTATTTACCATATTCAGGTCATTTTCATGTTTTCATTTTCTTTTTACGTCACATTTATTGATAAGTCGCAATTATACGTTGTAGCTAAACATCAAACTGTTATACCGTAATCTATATTTCCTATAAAACAAATCTATTATTATAATTTTATAAGCTTTTTACACTAACCTTATAATACGTCTACGAAAAAAATATTATCGTAATTAATAACATTTCAAAATGCCAATTTTCCAGTACAAATCAGCAATTTCGTTGATTCAAAGAAATACTTTTTTACGTTTCACAGTGAAATTATTTTAATTTGAGGTTGCAGCTTGTTTTATATTTTCAACTGATTCAAGCCTTAATAAGGAGTTGTGCAATCGTATTCATTTTATATTCATATTGGTTTAATTTAATATTGCCTCGGTGTTTTAATTAAATCCATACTCATTATTAAAGTGATATGAATGGTACTTTTCCAATTTTAAAATTCAATATTTGCCGTTGATTTTCTATAGATATACAACTTTTAAGTGTTACTGTATCAGAATATACTTTCTGGATTTTGAATTAATTTAAAAGGCTGTGGTTAAATTTTACAAAGTGCACCTATATAGGAAACTCCTGGATGCCTCCGTGGTCTAGTGGTACAGAGCTCTGACCTTGACCCGGAGGTCGTGGGTTACATGTTATTTCCAAGTTTGGTGAGGACAATGTGGGCTGATCACCTAATTGTCTGATAAGTAAGATGATCCATGCGTCGGATGGACATGTAAAAAGTCGGTCCTGCGCCTGATCTCTCGCCAGTTGTGTCGGTCATCCGTCCCATTGGGTTATGAGAGTAAAGGAAGAGAGAGTGCTCCTGTTTACTGCGCACATACTAGGGCACTATAAAATTATACCTGCGTAGCAGGCTTGATTTTGATGAAACCGACCACCGTTACCGAAACCGGTGTAGGAGTCTCTTTAGAAAGGAAAAAGAAAAAAGAAATAAGGAGATCTCTATAAAATCTTTTCTATAATAAAAATACCAAAGAAACTTATTTTGAAGCCAATGGGAATTCTTAATAATCTTTTTAAGTTATAGCGACATTATCACGATTATCACGTAGATCTACGGCCTACCTATAAATTTATTTCTTTATCTAATCATTTCAATATTTTTTTGAAAGTAGTATTTTATAACATAAGCAAAGAGAATTAAACACATTACGCCACGTTTCTCGAGTTTAAAAGTCAAGTCATATCTATGAAGCGGAGCCTGCAACTTCGTAGAATATCAATACAAAGTGCCCTTATAAAAGTTGTTGCGCACTCTCATAAGTTGTCAGATGAAATTTACAAGGGAAGTGCGGGAAAGTTGGACCGTGACAAATTGTGTTTATCAGTACCTGCCGCTAGATAATATATCACCAACTTAATTGCTAAATCGTAGAAAACTTTCCAGTTGTTTCAAAATAATTTTGTTTTGTGATAACAAAAATTGAGTTTACAAAATCGTTAATATTTTCTGTAAAACTAAAACTTAAAAAGGCTGGCAATCCACCTGCAATTTGATGCTGCTAGTGATTTCTTCGTGATTTCTTTCTTCTGATTAATGTATAGTAGTGACTTCGATACCATCAGACGACCCGTTTAATAAAAGAACTAATAAAAAATCGTTACTCATTTTCTAGTACGTATAGTGTAACTCAACTAAATAACAGGAACCAAAAAATAAAAAGACATGACATGGGACGTCTGACATATCAATTTATAAAAGCGGTTAATATTTTATTAGGTGCGAAATAAAAAACAATTTTATGCATCCGTTCTTGTACAAGACAGTTATTAGTTGTAAGATTTTAAAACGAAACGAACAACAAAATCGTTTATTATATTTATTGAGGTGGAATATCGATTTGGCAGGACTCCATCTTTGTTCGAAACCCGCGAATATAATCGCTTGTGACAAGTATAACAAATCGTTCGCTACAACGATTAACGTTTCATAAGAGTGTAGAACATTAATAATAAACAAATAGTTATTTTTATTCTAAATACGTCCTTAAAGTGTATTTGAAACAACGCCAAAATATAGCGCGACGAAATCTTTGGCGCATAGAACACAGAACTTTAGTAGCGTGTTCGGTTTATACAAAACAACAGTAAACAAATGTTGGATAGTATCGAAATTTACTGAAAGTGTTAAAAATTGCAATCACGGCGCTCTCTTCGAAACAACGATGTGCTGATTTGAGACCTTTAAACGTACCCGAAGTTGAAACTTGCAAAAATGTGAGCGTAGAAGTTAACGTAACAAGTGATTTTAATACGAACAAAACACAAAACCGGGACAAACAGAAATCGGAGAGAATTGAAAGGAAAAAAGTTAGATTTGCTGAAGCGAAATTAAGTGCAGAGAAGATTTCACTGGGACAACGTTTCGTCGACTTCCTCACTTCAGTTTGGAACTATTTCCGCGCTCCCCGTAAACTCAGGTTCAGTAAGTACAGTTATATATCCTGTAACGACTTCCAGTTTAAGTTTTGCTACATTTTCAGTAGACAGTTTCGGTAAGCATTCCTATATTTTCTGTCAAGTCACTTTCAGTTACGCTATATCTTCTGGAAGTACAGTTTAAGAAAGTAGTCAAATTTTACCAAATTCTTAAACTAGGCTGTGCAATTGCCAGCAAAACATGATTCAGTTTCAGTGGCTTTACCATGAGTTTGAAGCAATAGTATTTATCAGTACTCAATAGCGACTACGTCAATTTTTAGTATGACAAAAATGTTCAGCATAGCAAAATTGCTATGCTAAAAATGTACATAGTCGCTATCGAATATCGATAAATACTATTGCTTCAAACTCACAGTCAAGTCAGTTTCTATACTCAGTAAAGTCGGGTTTAGCAATATTTCGGCTGTTTCAAATCAAAACATAGTAAGTCGGATTTACAAAAATTTTCAGGAGAGCCAAAAAACAGGTTGCTCACTGCCTATCCTTTATACAAATTACTCCGATTTGCTAAAATTATTTTTCGATAATTGATATAAAAATGGGTGTTTTTCAACTAGGGTCTCTGGTTAAACCAAAAATGCAAAAATACGTTTTTAAAAAAATCAGGGGTTACATGGTTTTGAATTTGGGTAGCCGATTTCTCCCAGTCCCCTTGGGTTTCAGTAATGCGCGTGTATTTCGGGTGACCGCACAGTTTGGTGAACAATATTTCACACAACGCTTGCTACGTTACTCACGGTCCGCGTGAATATTTTTAATAGCCACCCAATTTACTATTTCTAATTTATTTATTTTTAAATCAGCATGCTCTTGTTTATGTGAATATTCATTATTTTCTGAAACGTGATTTGATATTACTTAAGATATTGTAATAAACACATAACCATAGCATTTACGTCTATTGTGTTTTGTAAAATATTTGACACTATTCTGCTCTGTTTAGGAAACAGACATATAAAATTATAATTTGAACTAGATGATGTCCGCAACTCTGTTACGGCAAAAATAGTTATCGCGCGGGAATCGTACATTTTTCCGAGATATCCTATGTTCTTCCCAGTGAATTAATGTATTTTTATACGAAATTTCAGCAGATTCGGCTGAGTGGTTTGGGCGTGAAAAGCTAACAGATAGACAGATGGTGGTTGGACAGGTTTCGCATTTATAATATTATTATGAATTTTTTGAAACGTTTTACGAAAGAGGGATAGATGTAAGAGCGTGAAATTTCTCACAGGAATAGTTAAAATGAAGGAGGAGCGTGGAATACCAATATTATTTTAAAATATGCTTTAATCTTGCATATTTTAATAAATAAACCGCTACGCACACCACAATATTTTGACATGATTCGACAATCGCACACGAAATATATGTATACTCTTTTGTTTATTGTTGTCTGTAATTTTTTTTAATAAAATTTAGTGTCCTGGTAAGAGACCTTAATGCCAAATGGAAGTCTGTCATTTGATAAATAATCAATTATATTTCTTTATTTCTACGCCATCAATTTGAATAGTAGTGGTCCAATTTCGACCACAGGGCGGCATATAGTTTTAATGAATCCATAATTTATTGTAAAATATGTGATAATATTCTACTATGTATATAAAACAGGTATATCATTATTATCTGAATAGAAATAATAGTGGCAGAATTAACAGTTGATTAGCACAAACCTAGTATATTTAATGTAGGCCTGGTACAAACTTCAAGTCATATCGGTGAAATAGTTGAAGCAACAATTTGTAACTGACGAGCGAACGCGATCGCGTCTAACTCACGTCCCAAAATTAATGAAATTTTCAGTTCGAGCTATCGATTAGTCAACATCAAAGTTTGCCGATTCGAAATTCGATTCGAAAACTTTCGCTCGATATTTAATAGCTACGGAATATTTAAATGTAAAATTCATAATGACTTTTGGTCAAAATATTGTGTTTTGTGTGTTTGTTTATTTGGTTGTTTTCCGTGTCCTTTCGTCACGCTTTAAGAAAACATCCAATCGTCTTAATTTTTGGCATAGACTTAGTTGAAAAGATGGAAAATAACATAGGTTACTTTTTTAAACAACGGAGGTTAAGTAGGAAAATAATTCATTATTCATAATTCTTTATCCACAGGAATGTAGTACAAGGGTTGTATTGGCTCAAATTATAGAATGTTTACATTCTACCATAACAATAGTGTGTGAAATTAAACACATGCAGTCTTTTATACTAAAACTAGCTGACCCAGCGAACTTTGTTCTGCCTTAATGGCAATAAATAAGCAGATTGTGTTTTTTTTTATTGGAAAATCGAACGCTGTCGAACGGGATAAAAAGTA
>JAOTAV010094006.1:0-11162 GCA_026546445.1 Cyclargus thomasi | reverse complement strand
GCAATATTTAACATAGTTATCGAACAGAGTCTTCCCGCGGTGCGTACAAATTACCTAGAGGTGACGTCATAACTAGGAATCGTTTTGTATGGAGCGTTTTAAGAAGATCAATTTTATGTGATTTTGAAATTGCCATATCTTCGAGGGAATTGAAGCTATCGACGATATTTTTTCACTGATATTTCTGTTTTTGGTATTTGGTATAAATCGTTTAATTAATTTTACGTAGCTTAATGTTCTTACTGTAGTTAATTTGTACTTGAAAAAAATAATTTAGTAGCGATAAACAGAAATACCTAATTAACACTAACATTGATTTGACATCACCTGACAGAAATAAATATATTATGCTATATAAGTATCTCTTTGACAAAGAAATTAGTAGCAGGCAAATGGCTATTCATTTTTTTTACTTATTAAAAAAAAAAAGCATCGTCTTATCCATACAAATACAGTCCTCGGTATCCGTAACTACAGATAAGACGCTACACAATATTCGGACACGTCCCTCGTTAGACAAACACGGCGCGATCCCTGATAACGGAGTGAGGAAAAAAACTTAAAGGACTAATATACTTGACAAATTGGACAGATGGGATCTTGGAGTATGAATGAATTTTGCATACGGTAATGTTGCACCCAATTATCATTTACATGGAGATGGAATTGAGTCAGCGGTGACTTGGAGAGTTGGCTTGAGACGTGGGAGTTACTTTAAATTTAAAGTTACATGATTTTTTTTTCGATTATACTTATTTCTTTAGGTACTTAAGACTCTTAATGGAATCCATAATAATCTCGTTTAAGTAGTCTCTAACTGTAATAAATTGGACTTATTACCAATAAATTAATACAGAAATTGTTTTAATACATTTCTTTCAGACTAAAGTTATATTTAGTTACTGACTTAGAAAAAAGAATCTATTTTTGTTCGGCTGCTGATATTTATAACTTCTTAACATTGCTCCCAAATTTCAACGGTCAATATTACTTCACTTATTATCTATAAGTCTCAGCAAGTAAAAGTCATTCTTTTCTTTTTCTTGTTAATTGAATTGAACAACTAAACATCCCACTGTACTTTTGTTGATAGCTGTCTTAGAACAAAGATCTAAATGGGATAAGATCTTGTTATCGGCAGCTCTCACTCCAAATGACATTACGGAAGTTAGTCAAAGGCTTTTTGGACCTTAAGTTAATGCTTAGTGTAAGAGAATTCGATTTCACGTCGCCCATTAGCTGCCCTTCCCTATCCAATGTATTAAATAATTAATAGACTGTTTGTTTCAGTTAACCAGGTAAGTCTATTAGCTAGATGAAAATTTTAGCTAGGAGGTCAATCTTCGAAGCTTTAGATGGAACCCAAAGTGGAAGGTAAAAACAGTTTTGTGCATATCTAAAAATATTATTTGTTTAGAAAGAGATTTTTTTATTATATTTAGGGGGTAAGCGAGCAGGCGGGTTACCTCATGGTAAGCAACTGTGACAACAGAAGAGTCGCAAGTGCGTTGCCGGTCTTTATGAGGAAATGGGAATGGAAATAGGGGGTTAGGGAAGTTGGGCCACCGGTAAACTCCCCCACTGAACGAAACACAGCACAACGCCGTTTCACGCCGGTTTTCTGTAAGGCCGTGGTATTACTCCGGTCGAGCCGGCCCATTCGTGCCGAAGGTGGCTCTCCCACGGCAATTTATAATTCGTCTCTTACGTCAGACCGTCCGTTTTTTAACCGACTTCCAAAAACGAGGAGGTTATATGTTCGGCTGTGGATATATGTATATATATTTTTTAATGTATGTTCACCCACAGCTCCGGCGTTTGTGAACCGATTTTCAAAATTTTTGCTTTGTTGTATATTGTTCCGAATAGGTCCCATATTCACCATGGTGGTGGCTGATGATGGAAACCATGAGTAATCGAGGGGACTCCTCGAAATTTGTATGGAAACATGTAATAATTTTGAAGTCGGTACCAGTCAAATATTTAAATTTAGACAAATCATGACGTGTTAGCTGGGACCGACTTTAAAATAATGAAGATTGTGTGCGGAAATAGGCTGATGCCTCACCGAATTCTGAAACAGGCACTATTAAAGAGTAAATTTTATTTAATACTTTTTAGTTTCTTTTGTACTATTTTAGTTCTTTCCTTTGGAAGTCGGTTTTAATTTTTTGTTAAAAATAATAATATTCAATTATAAATCCGATCCAATAGTAATTATTGAAAACGAAGCACCAAATAACGTCTTAAAATAATAAAGATTATACAAAGTTATTACAGAATTTATAAGTAATAAATGCAATGTATAAGTATAAGACGTTAATATCACGAAAGCCTCACTCACGGCTTTTCTGATTACACAGTTAATTTTTTACCTGCGTCCTCATTTGTTATTTACCATTGTTGTCTACTAATATTACAACCGGTATGGTCGGCGATCAATCAGAGCCTTTAAGTTAATTTATTTTTGTTTAAGCCTTCTTTAATTTTTATCCTATTTTTGATACAGACCTTTATTTAAACGGTCGATCAATTCATTGCTAAGTAAAATCTTTGTAATTTTTTACCACAATATTATAATATCACTTTCGGCAACATTTAAATATTACCGCCTTAATTTGGAAATTATCGTAATCAATCGATTTAAAGCGAAGTTTAGTTCACAAATAATACGATGGGTGAAGTTGCTATGTAACACATAGTATTTATATTATTAAACAACTCTCTCTTTTTATAATCGTTCCAGATAACAATAAAATTATTGCCAAAAATTTATTTTAATGCACAGTTGATAACACAATATGCATTTATTACATGTTGCATGTTTGCATTAATAATAACCTCCTCGTTTTTGGAAGTCGGTTAAAAATATAAGGTCTAAATTAGTTTTTCTTACAGGAACCGTACACAAACATATTGTATTCTATTCAAGAATTAAAAGTTTCCTACCTAATTTCGTCTTTGTACATGTAAATTTATTAATATAAAAAAAAAAACAAAAAAAATCTTAATAAACAAATCTTAAACTTATAAATAACTCAAAGTAATTGTATATACATTTTTGATTCCACGAATCAATATTTTATTTAAATTATTTGAGTAAGTTAATAATATAAACACTTTCGAATTTATTAAATAAGTATGAATAAGTCTAAAGACGTACATGTCTCTGTACTCATCTATAATACATTCGTAATATCATAGACCAATTATTTTATAATATAATATATATTAATATATAATACATAATATATATAATACATAATATATAATAATATATATTTCTCTATGGTAATAATAAAGATTGGAGAAAATTCACATTTTCATATAAGTACGCATAAGTCGACGGCAGGTCCGTAATAATAAAGCAATTTGCATGTCCCTGCCTCACAGAGACGGTATTTACGTCGGACCTCCTTGTTGCACATAGGCAGATGCCACACATGTTTTGCCTTAATTCGAATAGATGATACGTAGGGTTGTCGCTTGTCGATAATGTTTCGTATGCGTTACTTATAATTTTAAAAGGGTTTTAATTCACTAGCGCTGATTGGCTTACATTTAAACGCTTACAGATCATTATCAATATTGAAAAATAAACTCCTGCAAAACAAAATACAAAACAGGCGCTTGTGACGCTTCGTAGAAGTTGAGATTTGCAAGCCCGAGCCGTACTCTAAAATCGTTTTGTGGTTCAAACGAAAAAACCGGCCAAGTGCAAGGGTTCCGTACTCGTGCACGAAGGGTTCCGTACCAGTACAGAGCAAAAGATTTATTAAAACCATTTTTAAAGGTTTTTAATGTATAAAAAAGTTTTAAATTTTTAAAAGAACGTTGATGGGAATCAAAGCATGGCCTCTTCGGATTCAATCCCGTTTATACCCTCTGGTTACGAAACCCTAAAAATCAGGATGCCGCGTCCTACTCTAACAGACATAACGTTGTTAGAATAACAAGACAGAATTCGAGTCCGAAGACTTGAATTTGCCTTCAGAGAGTAGGAGTCCCGGTGTCCCAAAACCAAAGCTTGAATCTCTGCTGGACATGTCTTTAAGTATCTTTATTTTTCTGTCAATTAATTGTGCAATATCTCTGTCCTTTTTTTACAGACACTGACATACCTCTAATAAGTAACTTTTATTCCAATTTAGTTAATTAAAAAAACGTCAGTCGTAAAATTAGTACTACCGCAGATACTTATTAGAATGACCAACAATGAGTTACATTTCCGGTCAGCTACAACTCTCTGAGCTTAATTATAATTACAGACCTCGCTCCATAAGTTGATTGTTTGTACAATTACACAATACGATTATGACATAAATAATTTTATAACGACCGTAATAAAATTATCAGATCGACCGCAGACGTCGAAACAAAGAAATTACAGTGGCATTGACTTTCTAATATTATCAATGTTATCAAGTGCACAGTTCGGCTTGTATTAGGAGTGTGTTCCGAAATTTAGCTCAGCATATTGGACAATACGTAATATAAGGATGTAACTAAAGTAATAAACTTTAGGATGTATATTTGTATAATATAGAGTTCATCGTAAAAGTATCAGCACTATAAACGTAATTATTTGGAATTTGATAAAAAAAACTGAAGCTAAGGCGCAGCGCTTCCCCATAAAAATATCAAAAAGTGTCCGTCCTCAGCTCTGCTAGTTTCGCTGAAATCTATATAAGGGACATACACACACTAATGTTTTATCGCTTTTATTACACCTTGTAGACGTCATGAACATTACGCATGTAGCACGGCCATTGGCCACCGTAGAAAGCTTACGCTAGTATTAAAAAAAATATTGAAGATTGATCTAAGAAATCTGCGAGTGTAATCCAAAAAATTATCAATTTTCTTCATATAAAAATTCATACTGGCCGGTACACTGCTTAATATTTCGGAACAAGCCCTACCTGACCCAGCTTGTGACATGTGTCTGTAATTGATTTGATATTGTCTAATATTGCATGTGACAATGTAGAATCAAAATTGTCTTGCAATTAAAAGTACATTGTAGATAACGATGTTTGACTAGGTTGGCTAACCTGTTTTTTCGAAATTAAATAAAATATTTTTCTCCTGGTGCTTAGGCTTACCTGGACTAAACGTAATGTAATCTAGCACCATTTAAAAAATAATTCGAGTTTGGTTTATTGTAGTGTCTGTATATTTAATATTTTTACAAAATAAACAATATAGAGGTGATGATAAGGAACCGCCGAAAAGTTGTCTGTTTGTACGCGCTTGTCTCAGGAACTACTGGACGGATTTAATTTTTTTTGTTTAATAGCTATTAGGTCTAGGCAACATATAGGATACTTTTTACCCGCGAAAATGTACGGTTCCCGCGTGTTATACAAATTTTTGCGCTACGAAATTGGGGCACCAACTATTTAAAGAATATATTATTTACTTCAAGATTATGCTCGTAAAATGTTCTAACTTCCAAAAATATTTATCAATATACAAAACAATGAGAAACAAATTGGAGGCAGCCCTAGCATTAAATTTCACATTAATGCCCGCTAACAAGTCCTGCAGTCCATTGGCAATATTGATATAAATTGATTACAACTAGTCCTCATGTACAGTCATAATTAATATGCCCCAGCATATATCTTATCAGCATCCATTACATGTAATGATGGGACGAGCTGCTAATCACAACCATTCTATTGATTAATGTCTTCATATAAAACATTGGGTCGTGGAAAGTTTTGTACACATGTGTTAAGTTTTAATGAAAGTTAAAAAGTATGTTCAGTTTTTCAAGTGGACCATGATGAACGTTTTACGCTTGCCACCATAAATGCGAAACTATAAACATTGTCAAATGATTCAGAAAATGGAATAAAACAAAAAAAAACACATCCATTTTGCAATTAGCTCGATACTGCCCCGCAATAGGTTATAATAATAATAACTTTCACACCGGTTTCGGTGACAGTGGTGGGTTTCATTGAATCCAGCCCCCTAATTCACGATGCGATTCCGCGCGGAAACGGAAATGTTCTCACGAAAACTCCTGGCACTCTTAACAGAAGTTTCCGAAATCGGGAACGAATCCGCGAGGAATCGCGTCGTGAATGAGGGGGCAGACCTGTTACGCAGGAGTAATTTTACAATGCCCAAGTGTGTGCGCATTACACAGGAGCAATCTCTCTTCCTTCACTCTCATAACCCAGTGGGACGGATGACCGACACAACTGACGCGAGATAAGGCGCAGGACCGACTTTTTACATGCTCATCCGACGCATGGATCATCTTACTTGTCAGACAATTAGGTAATCAGCCTGCATTGCCTAACCAAACTTGGAAATAACATGTTTTCAACGCGGGAATCGAACCCACGACCTCCGGGTTAAGAGCCGAGCTACCTGGACTGGACCACGGAGGCGATAAAATTTATAGGTTAGTATATCTATGATACTTTAATATTGTAAAAGTAAAACTGGAATTTGGGTATTTGTTCGTGTCACGCCGAAACTACTAAATGGACTTTTATGAAATGTGTAAAAATAAATTTAAAAAGTACACAGATAGTAAGAGCACTTCTTATTCTGATTAAACGCTTCCGTTATGTTTACTTTTTAATCCCCCACTTCCCTTATCCTTCCCTATCCCTGTTTCCATTCCCTATTCCCTCATAAAGCCCGGCGACGCTCTTGCAACTCTTCGGATGTCGCAAGTGTCCATGGGCGACGGCAGTTGCTTTCCATCAGGTAACCCGTCTGCTCGCCCCCTAAAATATCATTAAAAAATGTTTCAATGTCCTTATTCCAAGCGGACAAAGCAACTGCGGCTTTGTCTTTCAAGCAAAAGCAAATTCTCTACAATCGTCAATCTTGGGCTAGAGATGCCAAAAACAAGCCTTTAGTTATCATTCGCTTCTTGTATATACTCCCAATTTACTTAAAAACCGCACTTTTGCATCTGGAGCTATCACACAATCTTTTCCATATTCGATTTATTTCCGTTTAAGTCCATAACCGCGGTATATTGCAATTTGCTCACAAATAAAAGACGAGTTTGATTGACGGGCATGACGGTGTATTTTTCGCTTATTAGCTCATGAAGGTTTTTCGAAGAGCAGGGTCAGATTGTTAGCCCGTGCTCATAAATTTTATGTAAATATTCTGCTGCCATTCGTACTCACAATTGATGAAGAATGATGGATCATGCTTACATTATTTTAGTTCAGCAATAGTGTATTTTAAAATTACCTTTAGATTTACTGAATTGGATGGTAATAAATTTACAAACTCCAACTTTTAATATAAAATTTGAGAACCATCTACATATATAAAACAACAAGTCCTGACTAACTTGATTCATAATCGCCAAGCAAAAACTGTTTAAGCTACAGCTACGAAATTTGGTGAGTAGGATCGTTTTATTAAGTAGACATCCGCTTTCAAAGGAATTTGAAAAATTCTACCCCCGAGGGGGAGAAATAGGTGAAGAAAGTTTGTATGAAAGTTTGTTTGTGTATTTGTTCAATTAAAGACATGAAATTTTATTTCTGAGCTTCTGATTTAAAATAAATACATACGTATTTAAGTGTTTCATGAAATTTTACTTCTAGAGGGTGAAAAAGGGATTGAAAGTTTGTTTGAAAATTTGAAAATACTTCTTAATGCGAGCGAAGCCACGGGAAAAGCTAGTCTAAATGTAAACGACGTGCATTTTAATCTTCAGTTGAAATTGATTTGTTTCTGTTATTTGAAATATACGACAGTAATGTCAATAAATTTTAAATCATTCTACTGGAACGAGAAATTCCTTTGTTCATTTGAATAAAATACAACCTTAAAAAAGATGTCGCAATAATAATGATTGAAATCGATATGAATATCATTCGATCACTCGTAACAGATGAAAATGTAGATAAAGAAGACGATGCCCTCGATTTATAACCAATCGAATCAAATCGAATTCGACTTGTGTCAAACGATGATTGGTCGCAACTCTACGCCTAATTGGCTGAACGAGTTCTGCCAGCTTTACATCAATATACGATAATATAGATAGTGGATAGTATTCAAATAATTAAGATTCGAATCGGAACTAACAAATAACAGATTGAATTAAGGTTAAATTTTGAAATTTTAGTTCTAAAGCAAATATTTTATGACAGAATTTAGACATTCAAAAAGCGATTTTAAATTTGAAAAGCAAACAATATTTTGTTAATAAATTTAAAATCAAGATGTTTCAGAAGTCTGCGACAAACGACAATGCATTTTTGTTATTATATATTTTGCTTTGGGAGAGCCCTGCTTCGGCACGAACCGGCCGGCTCGACCGGAGTGTTACCACGGCCTCACAGGAAACTGGCTGGAAACGGCGTTGTGCTGTGTTTCGTTCAGTGAGTGAGTTTACCAGTGGTCCTTATTCGCATTCCCTATTTTCAAATAGCGCCTAAATCTCAGGTAGAGCCTGCTTATGATATTTCTACCGTCCTCAAACTTAAATGACGTTAACCAACATCTGGTCGATTTCGAAATTTTATTGGAAAAAATTGTATACGCTTCTTCTACTTATGTCTTTAATTTCTTACGTCGTTTCGAGTTCACCGATGCGAGTTTCTTTCGCCGTTTCTTCTCCCCGGGTTAGTTCCCTAACCGGTGGTAGGCGCCGTAGTTTCGACGTGCAGAAAGTGTAGTTAGAGTAAGTACTCTAACTACACTTTCTGTAAACTTAAAACACAAATTATTCAAAATAAGTATTTTGAATAATTTTGTTTGATTTGATTTGAATTAGTTACATAGTTGGTATTATTGTCACATCCATATATCGTATATCGTCGTTCCAGTGAATAGGCACTGTGATTGCGCTAACACCGTGCCCTTTGTTTCCCGCCACGTCGCAGACCCATCTATCACCGCTCGACCAATTTGTTAGTTAACAATATATTCCTGCGCCGAGAGTGGCAAAAAGACTACGCGATTTATTTTAACCCGACAATGTGTTTCAATTATGCGATTAATGGTTGTTATAGTCGTGTTATCTACGTAGTTAAGATTGGTAGAATTTTCTAAATTATTTCTAAGCGCCGCTTAAGTTATTTTCAAGTTTGCTCTATCCAGTAATAAAGTAGTCTATATAGTAGTTTGAACGCGCTAATCTCAAGAACTACTGGCCGGAATTGAAAAATTATTTTTGTATCGGTTAGTTCATTTATGGAGGTAGGCTGTAGGCTATACTATCGTCCTCAAGCTAAAATACCGCTCTGTACGAAAAGTACTTTTTGAGTTATAAACAAAAGACGCAGCAATTTTTCTGAAGGCTTGATACTTCATAATGGCAATATTAATTTTGATAACTCGATGACTATAAAAGCTACAAACATTTTGAAAATACACGTCGATAGAACTTTTCCTTCTGATTATGATGGCATCAAATATCAAAATGTGGGTTAACGGCATTTAAGCTTGAAGACGGCAGTATATAATATCACTCTATGACCAACATAAGTCGAGCAGTAGTCGAAAAATGTTGTAAAAACGGAATAGTCTCACGCTGACCTAGACGCGGGCAGGTGCTACAATATATTTTAATCTACATACATAACTAGTTGGTACCCGCAACTTTGTTGTGCAATTTGTACATCACGCGGGAACGGTACATTTTCCCGGGATAAAAAGTAGCTTATGTATTGCCCAGACCTAATAGCTGCTAACCCAATTATTTATATATTATATTAGCGCGTAACTTTTTTTGTCGATATGTATTCTATTACTGTTCCTAAGCACCTCCACATTGATTATTTTGAAAAAATATAAAATGTACAGACACTCAAATTATACTATTTTAATAAATGTATAGATTTGTAAATTTAGTAACTATATTAAAATATTTAGGTGCAGCACAAGACAACACTATTTTACAGAATCATACTCCACGTTTCTCGAGTTCATTAAATACATTCCGAAGTATGTTCAATGTTAATGTTTGTTGAGCCATAACAAGTACAACTTCAAACAAAATAACTGCGCTCAAACAGCCGACAAAGATCAGCGGAAACACCACATCCTGTATATTGCTAAGGTCGTGGAGTTTTTAAACTATTTTATACGAAATCATAAACTATAACTGCAGTATATAATACGGATGCTCATTGCCGTGGGAGAGCCATGGTTCGGCACGAATGGGCCGGCTCGACCGGAGTGATACCACGGCCTTACAGAAAACTGGCGTGAAACGGCATTGTGCTGTTTCCTTCAGTGAGTGAGTTTACCGGTGGCCCAACTTGTCCAATCCCCCTATCCCTACTCTAATTCTCTATGCCCTCATCGAGGCCGGCAACGCACTTTCAACTCTTCGGATGTCACGAGTGTCCATGGGCGATGGCAGTTGCTTTCCATCAGGTAACCCGTCTGCTCGTTTGCCTCCTAAATATAATAAAAAAGTATCCGTTGAAAAGACATATAGGTCCCAAGTCCCAAAATCCAACAGTTAAGGCAGTAATCTTATTACCCAATGCAAATCCACTTCAGAAGTTGCTGACATAAGCCAAGCATTCCTCAGTACTAAATCATACAGCGATGGAAGTTGTAAGTTTTTTCTTCAACCAACAAGCAAAGCCGGGATGAAATTGGCTTATATAAATTACAAGAGCCTGCAAAACAAGCTCTCCTTTGTTGTGGCTCCTCGCAAGGGTTTTAGTGGATATAAATCCCTCATAATCCAGCCGCCGTGTCAGAGGCATCGAGATTTTTTGAAGATTTCCCCCGAGTCGACGGAGAAAAACAAAGAAAGGGTAGGGAAGGTAATTTTACGTATGTCAAATTAAATACTTGGAGGTCGTAAATTGTTTTGTGTACACTGTTTCATCCGGGTGGATTCTTCTAAAGGAACATCGTTTTAAGCTTAAAAAGGGGTACTATTTGTACATATCTAATTTAAAAAAATTTTATAATTAAATGATAATATAATTATTTTTTTAAAACGTATAAAACTTTTGTAAACGTCAAGGAATATGCTGTTTTCCTAGGGGTCTTCTACTTCTTCTTTTATTTATTTATTTATATGGCGCTTGGCTATAACCATGGCCAGTGTCAAGTAAAGGCGAAAAATCAGTTTTCTTGTTCCAATAATTTTTAGCAACGTTACATACATTTCGTCAAGTCTAAAGTCTAGTCATAGTAAA
>JAOTAV010094005.1:0-11163 GCA_026546445.1 Cyclargus thomasi | reverse complement strand
ACGCTATCGAATTGGATTATATGTCTGTAAAGATAGTTGTAAGAATTAATAATAAATAAATAAATAAATAAATAAAATAAAAGTTTCGAAGGTAGAAACCGGTCGTGTATTTATTATAAATTCGTAAAATCTAAGAAAAATTTTATGGGAAAAGTGCAAGAAAAGTGTGTTTCATTATGAACATGAATTTCCATTATGAATCAACAGTACAATCAATCACATATACCGAAGTTTGTCTTTTTAACTCTTTGACGTTATTCTCATCTACATAGGTAGTGAGAGTTATAATAAAAGGATGCATTATGTTTCATTTACAGTAGGCGTAATTTGCTGTAGAAAGTCAAAACTAAAAGCAAAATTTTAATAGGTGTGGGCTTAAAGCATTTACTATTTCACGTGGGAGTTAAGACAAACACAACATTACTTTAAATAGAAAAAGTTTTCAAAGTTTAGTTAGAACTTGTGGTATCTACTTTGCTACTTGATTAACTGTGCAAATATACTGTTTTAGATTACCTAAACTTAAATTTTTATCTATGCTAAAAATGTAAAGCTGAAGAGTGTGTTTGAACACGCTAATCTTGGGCCTACTGTCTACTGGCCGAAATTAAAAAAATATTTTTGGGTTGGTCAGTCTATTATCGATAGGCTATGGAACATACATACATATAGCTACGGCCAATAGGGGCCAAGCAGCAATAAAAGAATGTTAAAAAACGGAATGAACTATAAAGTTTCACGGGGACGTAGTTACGGGCAACGACTAGAATAATAAGAAAGTCAAAAAAGAAGGATAAGTGTGATAACTAATATGTTCGTGTATCAAAGTAATTGTATCCACGGAACAAAAAAACTTCACATATATTCAATTACTCTATCACTATTCTATGAGTCGGACGATTGCCATGGTGTCAGACTATTGACTTCACTTTGTAAATATTGTCTCAAATAAAGTACGTCTATATTAACACTGCATTTTAATCTACAATAAAAGCGATTACCTAAATTACGCCAATTAATTTGTGTGTGTGTGTGTGTGTGACAGAAGTAAGTGATAATATTCAAGGGTGTGTTATGTTTATAATGTATATGTCTCGTAGATAGAGTTATATTATACAAACGATTTCTTATTATAAGTGACTGTGAAATTAGCAGCGCTAAAAGCGGTTTTTTGTGACTGGTCCCAAAAAACACACATATAAATCACAACATGCATTCAGTTATGTCACCTTCACAGTGAACTCCACCGTTTGTTAAGTACAAACACGCACCCTGAGTTTTATCACTTTTTTACATCCCGTATAACCAGTCTACGAAATACTTATTCCAGTATTACTTCCATAAAATAATATCTCTATTCCCCCAGCTTAGTACTAACCCGACAATGAATTACAATTTTCTTTTCCATTTCCGCTCCGTAGCGGGGAATTTTATACGAAAGTCTCGTTTAGTATTAAATTTTTAAGTTGTCTAATTAGTTTTAAAAGTAAACGGTCTAAGTATTGCTCGTTACTAAGACGCTAATGATGCAATTGAGGGCAATTCACATTACCAGGGAAAGCAATTTCGAGAAAAAACCTCGACCACACTAAATTAGGCTCCACTCGCTATTTATTGCGAAAAATGTTCCAAATTGGCACATTACTTCGGCTCTCAGTAGTTGAGGTGACAGGAAAAAAGTTCATTTAAGAAATGAGGCGGTATTAGGGGAAATATTACAAGAATAACCCTTTACCTACTACATAATATGCAGTTAGCGTCGAGTGCGTCCGTAGCCTAGTGGGTAAGATCTTTGGTTCGTAGTCGAGAGCGTGCAGGTTCAAACCCCGGTGGAGGCATGTACCAATGAGTCATTTGCTGGTCTCAAACTCATAATAGAGATGCTCATTGCCGTGGGAGATCCGTGCTTCGACACGAATGGGTAGACTCGACCGGAGTCGACTGGAAACGGCCTCACAGAAAACGTGAAACGGCATTGTGCGTTCATTGAGTGAGTTTACCGGTGGCCCAACTTCCACCCTATTCCCATTCCCTATTCCCTCATAAAAATTCCGTGATAAAAAGCATGCTATTTTTTTTTTGGGATTCAAAGCATTTCCATAATAATTTTAGCGTTAAACATTGCATTATATTATTCGTATGAAAGTATGATTCACATTACATAGAATACATACAATTCAGAAATAATAACTGTATAATTTCAACAAAAGCAACAACAACTTCAAACGCTTTTCTTTCTTTAGGTATGCGGAAGCGATGGCAAGACTTACGAGTCTGAATGCCACCTCAAACTGCAAGCGTGTCGAACTCAAGAGGACATAGTCGTACAGGCCTTCGGGCCTTGCAAGCTGTCAGAGGTCATCGGAACCGTGGGCCCGCCGCGACCGTCCTCCCCGATACAGTTTACCCAGCAGGACGATGGTGCTGCATCCAAGTCCACCAGACATCTTCTCAACCCCAAATACGACTGGACAAAGAAGGAGACACCGAGCGATATTGACAGTCTCATCGCGGGACAAGAGTCTAAAGGTGAGAATACGAACTAGCTCTTACCCGTTTCGCTTGCAGGTAGTTCAAAAATCGTGGAGCCTATACACCTTGTCCTTTTAACTAAGTATATGCCAAAAATCTAGGTAACCGACGTTGATTTTTAGCATATCTTCGTTTCAGCATTTAAAAAATAAAAAAAAAACATTCTTTCACATTTTATAAATGCGAAAGAATGTTTGTTTTTAATTTTTTTTGAATAACTAAACAGTGGACACACTACAGCTTACACCACATCAGTCTCACGTTTTGTTCTATATTTAGAATATATAGATATAGATATTCGAACCGCAATCCCCAGCTGGAGCCGCCTCAGCCTCAACCATTGAGCTACAGAATAATTTAAGACATATGTGGAAGAATCAGACAACTGAAATTTAAAAAAAAACTCCTAGATTTTTACTTTGATGGGCGCTTTTGAACCCGAAAAAATATTTGAAATTAAAATGATTTGGGTTTGATACACTAGCTAGGTAATGAAATAGGTAAGTTACAAGATTTGTCAACATTACATGGGAAAAAATTTGTATAAACTCGAAGGTTACAAAATGCTAGTTATCCGCTCTTACACTTATATCTTCAATTACAAAGCACAGTGGAAACCGACCATAAACAAATATTCTTTAACACATTCGTGAACGCTATTATCGATCTTTAAAAGTATCTGACTAAGGTGACCAATTACTTTATATCATCAACCTTTTTGTTCAGATAAGTCAAATACTGCACTAACTTTAAAAATCACTTTCGAAATGAGCAACTTAAAAAACATAAAAAAATGTTCCGTGGTACGTAATGACTTTATCTTACATATAATGTAATGAATTACCCACTTAACTCTTTATGACGTGGTGTTTCCCACAAAATATTAACCCCAAGAATTTAGAGCATAACAAAAGATATTAAACGGTCGCCTTCGCGCGTGCATGTTTTGAATAATAAGGTGCTTAATAAAACATTATTCAAATTACACCTTAAGCGAATATTCATCATTTTATTATTATTATCGCAATATTAACTAAACCGTTTTACGCCAATATCGCTACTCGTCGTAACGGTGCGGACGTAAGCGCAATTCAAATATATCTTATGCTATTTCATCTAATTATCAATCAATTTATTGGTTAAATGGTTGAATGAGATGGGGTTTTTGTCAACTTAGAGAATACATACATAAAATGTCTAAGGTAGTCGGACTTACTCACGAATATTTACGTATCACTGTAGAGTGTTGAGCAAAAGTAGGCAAACATTGATTTTTATATGGGGGCATGAAGAAGAAGAAAAAACAACTTTGTAGCTATCTCAGCTCTTCTAGGAGGATATAGATGTAAAGACAGTCTTAGTAAAAAATTGCCGTTTTTTCTTTAGATACGGAACTTTAAATATATTTCTTTGTCAGTTTGGCCGACTGTTGCACTAAGATATTTCTAACATTTACTTTCATTTAATTTAAGAAAAATTGTAAAATACAATTTAGTTTACTACAAAATCTTTAAATCGTGCTATGTGCATTGATTATTACGAATATTAGTTCCGATTAGATAATATACAAAGACAATGAGTACATGAAACTCGCTGTAATGATATTTTTTCCTTACAATTAATTAATTATCGAATCATGAACAAAACTACATTAAGAGCCAAATTAATCTTAATCAAGCTAATGCTGTAGAGATTATAGTTAGCCTGTTGTGAGTTGTCCTTCGTCATCTGTGATACCTACTTCTACCCGCAACTTTGTAACCGATTTATCTTACTTATTTGTTCCTAACAAAATTAGTATCATTTATAAAAATATGTACAAAGTTTTTTAGGCTCTTTTAAATGTTATCTTTACAATGCTCGGTAACTTTGGTCACCGCCAGACTGGGCGAATGCATAATAGTAAAAAGATTCACTTGCGGTAATCAAACTTAAGAGCTGATCCCACGAGTCGTAAAACCAATAGTTAAAATCCATCTTCATTGAATTTAAAATCCTAGATAGCTTAGTGAATTTTAAACAGTTACCGTCTACGCCTTGGTCGATAATAATTACTGACTTTGGACTTACTAGAATGCGAGATTTGTTTGTGAATCTTTTACCGGCATTTTTAACGTGATTTTTTTATTAAGATTAACTATCAGATATGTTGATTAATAGAGTGAAGGTTTGAATTTAGTAAATTATGATTTTTTTCAATATTTCGCGAAATAATTTTCTACCTGCAAGTATATGAGTGAGTGTACGTATATGCATGCGTTACAGCGCTTTACTCCTTTTTCACACTGCCTGTACGTACGCTCGCATGCTTCTTGCTTGCTTTCAAACACCACAAACAATAAAAACACAAA
Source organism: Cyclargus thomasi (assembly GCA_026546445.1). Taxonomy (NCBI): domain Eukaryota; kingdom Metazoa; phylum Arthropoda; class Insecta; order Lepidoptera; family Lycaenidae; genus Cyclargus; species Cyclargus thomasi. Next base: position 6,280 of record JAOTAV010094005.1, on the reverse strand, counting down.
CAATAATATAAGTAAACTCATACAAGACCCGTCACCTGGTGGTTAATGGTGAAAACCTCGACACGGGTTTCGCCCCTACACCAAAACATCCTCAGGATCTGGGCTCTACGAACACAACTTGACGGACGTTGTTCGTAGTGAGGATGTTCCGCTGCTAACATTATTGCTTGTGGGGTGGTGGTGTTGGCAAGTTAAGGCATGCGAGTGTACGTACAGGCAGTATGGGAAAGGATTGATATGTAACATAACCCCATACCACCCCATAAAATATATAGATATGTCCCATAAAAAATGTGAGGCTTGTCAAAAATGTATAATGTATATCAAGGTGCACATTTTTAATATTTAGGTTGATTACTAGATAGACTTTGGACTTACTTATGTCCTCCTTCGTTTCCTAGTTTTATTATTTATCGAGCAGGCCCTAATTTGAGAAAACTTTAAGTTCTGTAACCATCCATATTACGTCATTACATGTAGCCACTAGAGACTTTCAAATGTATGCTCCGTCATACAGCAGTTAGCTCAATTTAGATTACGTATGCAAATTCATAAGTTTTAAGTGTATGTCTGTCACGTAGGGTCTCAAACGGCGACAACGGCTACGGTGGGCGCCGTAGGAGCGTTGCTGGGTGATCTCTGTACGGAGGACGCCGACTGCGCCGCGCTACCGGGCGCTCACTGTACCAATGGTGGCTGCGTGTGTCGCCCAGGGTACTCGCCTACTATACACCGGAAAGCGTGCATTGGTAAGTAAAATTTAAAACTGTGTTAATAATAATAATAATTAGTAACTTCTATGAATAAATGTTTTTTTATTATAAAATACCTAACAATCCAAATGACAATAAAATTTAATAAAATTCCAAAAATTTGGTCAAACACTTAACTTTAGATCAATGAACCCAAAAGTTCCTACATACCCGGCGGTTGCTGCTTTGGTACGAATGGGCCGGCTCGACTGGAGTGATACCACGGCCTCATAGGAAACTGGTGTAAAGCGGCGTTATGATGTGTTTCGTTTAGTGAGTGAGTTTACCCGTGACCCAACTTTCCTGATCCCCCTATCCCTATTCCCTCATAAAAGCCGGCAACGCACTTGCGACTTAATGGTTGTCACAAGTGTCCATGGGCGACGGCAGTTACTTTCAATCAGGTAACCCGTCTGCCTGCTAACCCCTTAATTATCATAAAATAGACTATGTAGAACCTGCATAAAGTAAAGTTAGTACTCATGATTCGTGTCAATGCGCAAACAGCTCAAGTTTCTAGGCGTGTTCTAAAATGTATCGGTTATACAGCTCACGTGCCAGCGCTGACAGCGCTGAAGCGTCGATACTGTTACAGGACAGTTTTTAAAAACCTTTGTGCAGGCCGTCGGTCAAGTGGTATCCTTCTCGCTGCGCTCTGAGGGCACTCGTGCTCCCTAGCACTTCAGCTATGTAAATATGGCGGTAGTTCAAAAATGTTCCACGCTGTACGTACTAGGTTTAGGTCCTGAATAATGGCGTATAGGGTATTCGTATACGCTGCGCCTCAGGAATATGGACTCAAACTTTATGAGTTTATAATAACGACTTTATAAGCATTATAGTTATTCTTAATTGGTAGTACTTATTAGTAACTTTTGAATTCGAAAATAGTAAATCCTAAATCGGGGAAGATTTTTTAGTAAAGATAAAAAACCCGCAAGAGATTTTTTTCTCGTGGATATTTGTATTTACTTTAGTGTTTTGTCAAATAAATAGCCATTAGCTGCTAACAGTAAAGATTTACTTCCTTTATTAAAACTACTTTTTTGTTCTTTTTTTTTCTATTCTTACGTAATAACCTATTCAGTCACTATTCGTGTCTAAATTGGTAGCGTTCTGTTAAACAACTTTTATACCAACTTCGTAATGGAATAAATAAACAGCTAGCATTGGCAGCAACTACTCTATTATTCCATTGTAAATTATGTTTTGGAATTATACAGCTCGAGTTAATATCTGTATCTCTATTCTGTTGATTAGTCCGTCTAGACTTGTGCTATAAGCGAAATAGCTCTAGAGTGAAATATATTGGTTGGAATAGTAAAAATAAAAGCAATTAGTGCCTGTACTCCTCTAAAACCGTATTTGTTTATTCATATTTTATCTGTGCACATTCAAATGAAATGTAAACAATTTTTACATGATTTTATAAATTAAAATCTGAATGTATTTTTAATTCGATTAGAACTTTGGGTTGAATTTTTTATTCACAAAATTTAACAAAATAAATACGGTATCCAACATTGATATATTATATCCTTCTAGTATTTAATTACGTTAATACTAAAAGGTTAATACATCAATGACCTATAGTTTTTGCCGTAGGAGAGCCATGCTTTGGCACGAATGGGCTGGCTCGACCGGAGTGATACCACGGCCTCACAGAAAACTTGCGTGAGACGGCGTTTGGTTAGGTTAGGTAGTTATTGGAGTTACCGGTTACCGGTAGCCCAACATCCCTAATCCCTTAACCCTATTCCCTCATAAAGGCCTGCAACGCACTTGCGACTCTTCAGATGTCGCGAGTGTCCATAGGCGACGGCAGTTGCTTTCTATCAGGTAACCGTCTGCTCGCTTGCCCCCTAAATATCATAAAAACAGTTGAAGAGGCCTTAAATTTCAAACTGTTCTAGCATCTATGTTTTCTATCTCAAATTGTTGTAGAACAAGCGACACAGGAGCCGACCGAGGAATACAGCGCCTGTATATCCGAGCCGTGCTACAACATGGGCACCTGTATAGACCTGCCCGGCTCAACGTACGCCTGTGTGTGTACCGAACAACACACAGGAGCGAACTGCGAGACTATCATAAAAGACATCGTACCTTTCCCCTACATAGAGACGCCTTCGTTCGACGGATCATCATATATACGGCTAAAACCATTGAAGGCTTACCATAAGCTGAATATAGATATCGAATTTAAGGCGTTTTCTGAAAACGGGGTGATATTGTACAATCAGCAAAAGTCGGACGGCACCGGCGACTTTGTTTCGCTCGCTTTGGTAAACGGATATTTGGAATTCAGGTGAGCGGTGAAACTTGTATTTCATATCGAGTTTGTGCTTACTAAGCCCTCTGGACCAATCCAATGCAGCGATTAAATGAATAAACTTTGACCCATTTTAAATAATTTAAGTACTTGTTAGTTGCAAAGTTTTCATGTATTTTTATAAGTAACTCAACTAGGTATAACTTTAAAATAATAAACGACCATTTTATCGATTGCACTCTTTCTAGTATTTAAAGCACTCTACACACCTAATCCGCCGATAGCCGCCTACTAGTTTCGGCGAAACGCACCTGCGCGTCTCGCTATTACATGTCGACGGCACAAATCGGCGGCTTATTTAGAAAGAAGCATATGTCGGTGCACCTGCACGTGTTGCCAAACAAGTTGCTGATGTTGAGCCGCCGACATGTCGCTAGCGTAGGTTTCCGACATGCAGTAAGTGAATGACGGCGGCGTCGGCGGCTTTAGATGTGTAGTGCGCCTTGGTGATACGAGTAATTACAAAATAATAGTAAATTCCAAAATTGCTTACAATAATAACAATTCCTTATCCCAGATACAACCTTGGAAATGGAGCTTTAGTCTTGACATCTCTTGAGAAAATAAAATTGAACGAATATCATAAAGTATCAGCTAAGAGGTATCATAGAGATGGGATCTTATCCGTGGACAGTATGGAGGATATTACAGGACAGTCGAATGGAAATTTGAAGGCATTAGATCTAGCCGAAGATGCTTTTATTGGAAGTGTGCCTACAAATTATTCCAGGTAAGTTGAGTGATATATAATTAACATAAATGTAAAAGTTTATATGTCAGCGTGCCCATTCGTTGCCTATTCACATATTTTATGCGGCTACACTAATTTTAATAAAATTTTGTATGTTTTATTATTGGCATAATGTGAAAATAATTCTTAGAGTAGGGGCGGCGCAACAAATAAGTTTTTGTATGTACCTAATATTTCATAATGTGTTTTTTCAATTGTAATTAATTTTTGATGACAATAAACAATTATTAAATTATTATTATAATTATTAAAATTATAATGTTGACAAAAAAATTTTGCGCCTTGCGTGATTCAACTGTATAATATAAAAATAAGTCGGGTTTTTTATGTCTAACGTTATAACTTTAGGACGCACGAACCGATTTCCATGAGGTTTATATAAAAAAAAACAGGAAAATGTTCAAGAGAAAATCAGGAAAACAAGGAAAATCTTTTTCACATATAGCGCCATTTCTGATACACTACAACGGCGCCAGTACGTGGTTTTTTCGCGACTGTTAAATTGAACGCAGCTACTCTATATAATAAATAAATATCTAATATACTTAGGTACAGACGACGGTAAATCAACTTAAAATAATTTTTAATTCATCATAAGTAACAGCAACCGTTAACTCATTAAACGAGAGCGAGATTAAAAAATGGGTCACTCCAAAATAAATTAGCTTTATAATTTGTTGTTCCTTATAACAATAGCTCTTGTTTCGTTAATGAATATTCTATTGTGTACATTAGAATGACTGCCTTTAGCACGTGAATTTAAAACGAAAACTACTCAGATATATTAGTTTAATACAATAGCTTCGCTAACTCAAAGCCAACTTGGATGATATCACATTCAAACATTGATGTCTGCGGTTAGCGCGCTATGTAAATGTTGTCAGTTAATTAAATGATTGTTCCCGTGCAGATAGAACAATATTATTGTCGTTTGTTATATTATTATAGTGAAGATAAGATTACTATAAAGCTAAGAGGTAGATGCATCCATTGATTTTATAATAATAACTCCCACACCAGTTTCGGTGACGGTGGCCGGTTTCGAAAAACTAGATCTGTTACGCAGGAGTAATTTTGTAGTGCCCAATTGTGTGCGCAGTACACAGGAGCACTCTCTCTTCCTGTACTCTCATAGCCCAGTGGGACGAATGACCGAAACGACTGGCGAGAGATCAGGCGCAGGACCGACTTATTACATACCCATCCAACGCATGGATCATCTTACTTGACAGACTATTAGGTGATCAGCCTGCATTGTCCCAACCAAACTTGGAAATAACATGTTTCCAACGCGGGAATCGAACCCACGACCTTCGGGCTAAGAGCCGAGCTCTGTACTACTGGACCACGGAGACGTCTGATTTTATAATATAATAATATCCGTCCACAGATGGGATATACATATATCCCATCTATGGACGCATCACACCACGTCAGTCTGGTCCCGTAATTGGTACCTAAAGGACTTGTTTTACGGATACCAAATATACTTAATACTTTTTATACTATACACATACATAAGGTTTTTATCACACGATACACATATTTAATATTCAATACACACCGAAGACCCAGTATCATTGAAAAACTTTTTGTTCCGTCGGCGCGAATCGAACCTGCGACCCCTGGCTTACCAACTGAGCCACAGATGTCGTCAATAGGCTAGTTGACTATTTTTTATTATTATGAGCTATAAAGACATTCCAAAAGTCGAAATATTGGTAAAGGATAACGCCGATAGCTTAAATTGTCTCGAAGATATGGCAAGGTTAAAATCACATAAAATTGACCTTTCTAAAACGCTCCATACAAAACGATACCTAGTTATGACGTCACCTCTAGGTATTTTGTACGCACCGCGGGAAGACTTTGTTCGATAAATATGTTAAATATTGCTTTTATAATAGGGGTTTCATGTCAAAAGTTTGTGTTAATTTATCGTATGGTATATAAATACTTAAAAAAATATAGTATTAAAAAATTTTACTTGCCTGCCCAACTTTGAAGGCTTACTTATTACAAAAAATTTATAGAAGCTGAAATGTAGGAGATACTTAATTTTTGACCATTATATCTTAATTATATTTTAAAAATTAGCGGATTTTCGACCTTGTCGACATCCCTATTGTTGTCGAAGCTCGAAAAACAAATGCAAGGTATTATGAGTCTCATGAGTATTATGACAATTATGAGGCATATTATGAGTATAAAGCCCGTAAACATGAAAAAATCTAACTTATGAATCAACGATCTTGGACCATGGAGTCATCAACTATCAGCATATAATTTGTTATATTTCCGAGGCATTTTTAGCCCCGAATTTCGTGCTATTTGTACCGCGATAAAATAATCTACATTTTTGTGACACCTTTAATTGAAGACCATTTTCAAGCCTCATTCATTATATTCTCCCGCACCTTAAAGCCCATGAGTAATATAAATTAT
>JAOTAV010094004.1:0-11164 GCA_026546445.1 Cyclargus thomasi | reverse complement strand
AACAATTATTGTCTATTAAATTAGTTTTAAGACATATCATTGTTATTTTCCATCTTTTAGGTAAAAGATGGACCCGTACGAGTTTCTTACGCCGGTTCTTCTCGCCGGGTTAGTTCCCGAACCGGGGTAGGCACCGTAGTCTCGACGTTCAGAAAGTGTACATAAAGTACTTATTTTGAATAAAAAGATTTTGATTTTGTTTTTTTTTATGGTGTCGAACAGTTCCCGCGACTTCGTCAGGAAGCGGTGGCTAGGAGCACCACAGTGTTCCAGTGGGTAGGGCTGCGGCCGCCTTCCACCTACAGGCTGCAGCGAGCCTCACATATCCGCAGCAAGCCCCCAACCCCTGCGGAATGAGGCAATGCATTTCTCTGTGAAAGAAAAAGGCGGCGTCTCTCTCTATTGTCTCTTGTTGTCATCAAGTAGGTTAGAATCGCACGTAATGTTTATGCATTTATTATTTTTTAAATGTTTTTGTTCACTTTCGAGACAAAAGCATTTTCCCCGCTGTATTAATTATTACATTACTTGTTCTGTTTATTGCAATAACATTCTCATTAGTGGAATGCATTTCATATACAATGGAGACTTCGTAAGCATGACGGCTTATAAATCCCCGACGCTCGTGAAACGGGTATTTTGTATTCTTTGTATGTTACATTACTATTATGACAGATGGTTTTAAAGCAATCACATACACATAAGCTTTTGCCCACGGTTTCGCTCGTGTACGTAATTAGTTTCGTTTCATTCTTAGTATCCGTATTCTCTTGGGAGTAGAAGTTATCAAATTCCATTTTTATCGGACACCTACGTCATTTCGATCTCAAGTCCATAATACGGATCCTCATTGCCGTAGGAGAGCCATTCTTCGGCACTAATGGGCTGGATCGCCCGGAGTGATACGACGACCTCACAGAAAGCTGGCGTGAAACGGCGTTGTGCTGTGTTTCGTTCAGTAAGTGAGTTTATCGGTTTCTCGAAACCCCTATCCCTATTCCCTCATAAAGGTCAAACGCACTTACGACTCTCCGAATGTTACGAGCGTCCATGGGCAATGGAAGTTCTATTCAATCAAGTAATCCATCTGCTCGCTTGCCTCCTGAATATCATGAAATAAAATAATTCCTGCTGAAAAAAACTCTGCCTGCATGCCTAATTTCAGCCCGATGACTGATATTGTCAACAACGCACATCCCAATTTTAACGGATTTTGGACAGATAGGGTTAAAATTTGGCATGTATATGTTATGACGTATTACGTATCCGCTAAGAAAAGATTTTGTTTATTTCTCCCCCAAGAACATAAAATAGGGGTCGAAATATCGTATGAAAACACTTCTTACCGCGACGGAGTTCTGAACAAACCTGACACTTATGCTATCAGAAATTACATAGAACGTAATCGAATTGATAGAATAGAAATGTAATTTAAGCCATCGCTTCATATATTCGGGGGTCTGGACCCCTAACGAATGGGGAGGTACTGGCTAATGGCTAAACACATTAACCGTGCCAGCTCCTTTGTAATGGAAGCTTAGCCGCGGATTCCGAATTTGAAAAACGGCTAACGGATATTACGCGGGATACGAAATTGTAATTTCTCTGTAATGTTAAGCTCCTTTATAAATATATGTACATATGATAAAACAGCGAAATTATGTCTGTAGTCTGTGCAATTATTATTTTTACAAAATAATCAATGTGGGGGGGCTGGAAACAGTAATAGAACACAAACCGACAAAAAAGTAGTCTGTTTGTCTGTTTATACTCGCTAATCTCCGGAACTACTGAACGGATCGAATAAATCTTTTTTTTTATTTAATAGATATTAAGTCTAAGCAACGCTAAGATACTTTTTATCCCGGAAAAATGTACGGTTCCCGAGATAGAGAAATTTTCTCGCAACGAAGTTGCGGGCATTCCAAGATTGCAATAAGCATATATCTATTTTGAAACAAATAAGTTTAGGTGGACGTCCAGAGATACAGACACGGGGTAACCAATTTATAATATATTTAAGTTTTCCGCCATTTAGTCGATAACAAACTTTATTTTTCGACGACCTCTGTGGCTCAGTTGCTAAGCGCGTTGGTAGCTTAAGCCGGGGGTCACGGGTTCGAATCCCGCCGACGGAGCAAAAAGTTTTTAATGTTCCTGGCTCTTGGATGTGTAATAAATATGTGTATCATATGATAAAAGTCTTAAATACGTGTATAGTAAATACGTATATATAAAAGTATTAAATATATTTCCGTTGTCTGGTACCTGTAACACAAGTCCCTTAGGGTACTTAGCATGGGGCCAGACTGACGTGGTGTAAAGCGTCCATAGATATTATTATTATTTAATAAATAATAATAAATAAGTAAATATTCTTTATTGTGCACACATAGATTGACAATTTTACAAACATTTTTAAAACACAATGGCGGCCTTATTACTAATTAGTAATTTCTTCCAGGCAACCACCGGTAGAGGAAACATAATTATATAAGGCTTATGTGAATGTGCCATTTATAATATTTTGTGCCATATATACTAATACATAATGATACCTTATAATACATACACATATACCTACATACATATTAAAAATATATACTTATTACATAATAAACGAATTTAAGAAGATGGAACATTAAATAAATACAAATAATATCGATAGCCTGAAGTGAATAATTTTTTTTGTTTTTAATTACTATAAGCAATATGAGAAAGTGTTGCTTGACCAAGGCCTTGAACCGACGTAGGAACAATACGACGTCGAAGAAAAACATTTAAAAATCAATTTTCATGGAAAGCGGACACAAGCGATCTGCTCCTTTCTGAAAGGAATTAAACTATTACAGTCTTATTTCGAAATGACTACAATCAAGAGTCTTAACATAAAAAAAAATTAAATTGAGTTAAACCTTGTATAGTCACAGGTAGAAGAAGTAGCGGCGTTAGTGCGAGGCTGGGCGACCGCCCAGGGCGCCGGGTGAAATGGGATGCCTACCTGGCTAAGATAGGCCCTCGAGCAGATTTTGTGTACACGTTGCGCATTGTCTCGACGTTTACCGGTTTATCTTTTACGTGACCTTAACGTGACAAAAAAAAATGTGTTTTGTGACAAAATTGAAGATGAATATTATTGTGTTTTGTTTCAACTCTGTGCTATTTTTCTCCATAGTTTATGGAGAAAAACATGACAACAATATTTTAGGGATTCAAGTCACGATTTCGATATAATGAGGAGAGGCTACGGTTTTTTCTATGTTAGTCTACGAACGACAAATTTGTCTCTTGACGAGCGTATATTAGGGAGTAGGAATATATTATTATGTCGATATCGACAATTATTATAACTACGCTCGAGAGAGAGAGAGAGAGAGATATCACTTCGGTGTGTCTTAGCCGGGCGGGCTAATAGTATGTAGGTATTTAAATTTTACTAGGTGCCCTAAAAAAATCTCGCCCAAGGCGCTGGTAGGTCTAACGCCGGCCCTGGTTAGCTGGTTTATACCGAATGGAAGCTCCCTAACGACCATACCATTCTTTTTTATTACCACTTAGAGAAAACAGTCGCACAGTGCGCTTGTGTTAGAATTGCCAAAAGTCATATGCATATTATTACAATATGCATATGCATGTTGAGACTTTAATAAAACGTGTTTAAGTTTTATTACATAACAAGTGGACCCGTTGTCCTGCCGGTTTTGATTTTTGAATATATCTATTTTCAAGTTCCCATTATATAAGTATATAATGACGAGCTTTTGCCCGCGACTACGTCCGCGTGAAACTTTGTGAGTTGTTGTGTGAATTACTGCTCAGCTCCTATTGGTCGTAACTCGTAGTGTGCTGTTATATAGACTTTAGCCTTCCTCGATAAATGAACTAACCAACTTTTTAATTTTCCGGGCAGTAGTTCTTGAGATTGGCACGCACAAACAAACAATTTATATTATTGATATGGAAAAGGAGCGTGGAATACCAATATTAATTTGAAATATAATTTTTTCTTACATATTTTTAATAAATAAAACGCTATGCACACTACAATATTTTGACATAACACGATAATCATACACGAAATATTCTATTGTTTATGGTTGACGTCTGTTTTTTTTTTCGACTAATTTAATTGACTGACAACCTATTTATTACACTAAATTGATGTCTGTTAATAGATTATATATTTTTTGCTCCTTTAAACGATAAATTTAAACATTTTATGGTCTATTTTCGACTAGACTAAAGGTCGCTATATGGCGACCTATGGTATTAAAAATTTTTCATCAGCCCCTCTAACATGACCTATTTTAGCAGTATTAGTTACTTTTATTAATACGAGTACTCGTAGTACTTTAAGATTTCGCCTAAACGAAAACCACACTTTTGTTTATAGTATTAGAGATCATATTTGTTTATGCAAAATTCGAAAGTAATATTAAAGTAATACTGCTATAAGACCTCATGGTAGCCCCCCTAGTGCTAAGTCATGTCCGCAATTATAATGCTCCGAATGTTGTACATCGCCAGGACCATACCTTTTTCTGGTTTAGTAGGTTAATATCCCGAAACTCCAGATACCAAATAGCAAAATGGTGAAGGGGTAACAAACAGACCGACAGACAGACAGACAGACAGACAGACAGAGAGACAGACTGTATGTCCAGCTAAAGTTGAACCGACGTTTATTACGATTTTGGTGATAGAAATCTCGGCATAATTTCTTTATTAGTTAACCGATTTTAATAAAATAAACATCTGGAGCACGGTGAAACCCATATATAATAATAAAATTATAACGTTGAAGAGTTTGTTTGTACGCGCTAATCTCAGAAGCTACTGGCCGGAATTGAAAATTCTTTAGACCCAATGGGTCCAAAACTTATGGGTCTAAAGACTTAACTACTCCAATAATCAAAAATCATCATGTTTATCGACGTTTTAATTATTTCAATTTAATAATATTATGGCCGCTTTTACAGTTAAATGACTTCTCTGTACTTCTATATTTATAATACAAAGCTAAGTTTATTTGTTTGAACGCGTTAATCTCAGGAACTACTTGCAGGAATTGAAATATTCTTTTTGTGACGGAAATATTTATTGAAGAAGCTTCCTCATATATCAATTTCCTACTATAATCTACTAAAAGATTTTGGACTACTTACTAAACCATTATCCATTTGTTTGGTACAAATGAATCGAAGTATCGAAGAAGTAGAAATCTACTAAATGTGGTCACACTGTTGAAGGCTTGCCGGGCCCTGTCGATTTGGTCCCGCGAAAATCCGCCCGGACGCGTCCGGCACGCTCCGTCACGGTATATAACGATACCGCATCCGTCTCCATACTAAGTAATTTGTCTAGAGATAGACTTTTCCGCTGAGACCCGCACGCTGCGGCCCGGCATAGTTTTCTCACACTTTTGAGGTTAAATAACCCTTATTTAAACCAGCTTGGGTCAAAAACATTTTGTATGTATGTAGAGGTATGTTTGTAACGCGATAACTTTTGAACCATTGGTCTGATTTTGCTGAATATAAAAGTTGTGTACGATCTGTCAATAGAATTTTCAAATTTCGAACCATCGTTTTGTTCTTCGTTTACAACTGATTGAAATGAAAAAAAAAATGTTTTTGCGACGAACAAATAGTGTAACATAATATTGCGCATTCTATACAATCATTGTCTATTCAAAATATGTACTACTGTAAATAAAAAAATGGCACGAAATTTCATACAATTTTTGACCAACTTAATAAAATAAGTTTCGTGCCAGCTTGCAGCAAATGGAGTATAGTAGACCATTAGCACGTAACAATCAGTCGATTTAGACTCCGTTACCTAGGTGACCGGACTTAGAAGTACAATGGTGACTAATTTGTGGCCAATACCATTGTCAGTCCACTTTGACAGTTGAAGCGGTATCGATAATAATGGCCTAACTCGAATGGTTCCAGTGAAACCAGTCAGCTGCCTTGTGGTTTCTAATGCAGAATGAATCTTTCATCGGTCAAAGTGAAATTGTTCAGTCCGGCCGCTTTTTATTGCCTGGCTTCGCTCGCATTAGGATGTATTTTCATACAAACTTCTAACCCCTATACACCCTCTGGAAGTAAAATTTCATAAAACGCTTAAACACGATTCCGCGAGCAAAAACAAGTATTATATATAGAAGAATATTTATCGTATAAAGTGGTGTCGAAACCTCAATTGAGGAGAAAACACTGACACTTGTAAATAAACATTATGATCCTGAATAAAATAAGAAATTTCTTTGTCAATTTCGCAATTTCAACTTTGAATTACAAAAAAAGTGTAAGTTGGACTCGCACACGAAGGGATCGTACTGGTAGAAAACAATAAATTGAGAAAGCCTGTTCTAAACTTTGAACAGTTATAACAGTCTATCACGTCATGTTAGCGATAGCGCGATGTAGAGATACTGCAGCTCCATCCATTTTTAAAATAAAGAATAAACAGGCAAATAAAACGTTTATTGAATGAGAACCCCCTTGAAACATTTAATTTACTTTTAGTATTTGCTGTTATAACGGCAAAAGACATACTTAGTCTGTGAAAATTTCAAATCTCCAGCTGTTACGATTCGTGAGATACATAGACGGGCAGACGGAAAAACATCTTCCTAAGTCTTAGTAACAAGGTCCTTTCCCATTTACTCTTTGGCCACGGAACCCTAAAAATACGTACATCTATAAACAAAATAGCTTTATTTTAGGAAAACTTAGGCACAACGAGGTTTTGATCACCACCTAGTTACCATTTTCGTGAAGGCACTTAACATAAGGTTACAATAAACCTACAAAAGAACCTATATACCCTCCTCATTTTTTGGAAGTCGGTTAAAGAGCTCCTATCAGTTCGGAAGTCCGTAGTTTATAAGCCATATAAAAAGGGAAAGTTTATAGTAAAGTGCCCTTTTCAACCTCATAACATCAAAAAGTAATAATGTTCGAACTTCACTGCGAGCCGCGCAAAGTTCGAGCCCGAATATTATAAATGGTTCCGCAGTTTAAAACTCGATGAATCAAAGTTTTAGTTTCAACTTCAAGGTGTGTTATGTACAGGAATATTTGAACTATAGTTTTAAAGTTTTGAATTGAGAGTAAACTGATGTTTCTGTCTTTAATAAATAATTATTTGAATAACAAGGACACTGTAGTCTGTGGTGGTTAGATATTAGACGACTAAATCCACGTTTGTTGACATGTAGTAATACTTATGTTGACATGAAAATTGTAATATACTCAACATTTCGTTATTTTTTATGGGTTTATTTACGATCAGTCTCTTGACTATAAGCAAATGAGTTGTGTTTTGTTTGTCTTTTTAGGTTTCTCCCCAGTAGGAGATCCCTTTTTAGTTTGACCAACGGTCTTGAAGTCTTTGTATGTCAGAGCGCTTTAGGCGTTTACTGTATGTTATATTCAAGAGTTGGTTAGCCAAGTCATTTCATTATTTGATCCGAAAAATGCAGCTATACTTAAATAGCTTTAATTAGTGGTCCGTTGACAAGACCTATAGAAATTTTAATACTTTGTGACTAGTCGAACACGGTCAAAATTTTTCCAAGTTTTTCTTTGACAGGCTCACATAGTGTAAAACGCACGGCGGCCGTGCCTCGGCTGAGGTAAGTAACAAACCCTCCCAATTTTTTTATGGACGCTTAACACCACATCGGTCTGGCCCCATGGAACCACCAGAAAGACTTGTGTTACAGGTACCAGACAACGAAAATGCATTTAATACTTTTTATACAATACACATATTTAAGATACACATCCAGGAACATTAAAAACTTTTTGCTCCGTCGGCGGCTTGAGCTACCGACGCCTTTACCAACTGAGCCACAGAGGTCGTCTCAATTGTCTCATATTTGCTACTCATTTTTTAAATCTTTTATTTATAAAGGCCATACATCATAAAGATTAAGCTGGCTGCTATTCATTCGTGTCAGAATTTTGTAACATCATAATAGACCTCAAAAGAGGCGTATTTTATTGACAGTTTTTTTTTCATTTAACGGGACCCTAAAGTACATGTCCCGAAACTATAAATATTTTATAGTGATCTTCCCGCCTATCGCCACGTATAAAATTGAACCTTCGGCTATCCATTTTCGGGGTGACTCGCACAATTCGACACTTTAAAACTTGGACGATTAGCGCTATAGACCTTAGGGTTGCCAGCTGTAAGTTTGAGAGCCTGCGGCCCTAGCTAAGCGACCGAGAAACTGTTTCTACAGCAAGATAGACACAAAGGAAATCTGTCAGTTTATCCCTACTATCTGTCATTTCGTCTATTCTTCGGTCGCCATGCTAAGCCCCATGATGTTTTTGTTTCAATCAAAACGAAGACTACACGGGAAAAACAAGAAATGTCAAAAAAGTACAACTAAGAGAAAAACAGATTTATATAGTCTAAAAGTCTAAATACAGCCAGGGACAAACAAATATAAATTCAACTAAAAGAGTTGACGACAATTTTACCTAATTCTGATTTTTATAATAGAACTAGTTGGTGCCCGTAATCTTGTTGCGCAAAAATGTGTATATCACGTGGGAACCTTACGTTTTCCCGGGATAAAAGTATCCTTTATGTTGTATCCAAAAGTATCCTTTCTACTAAAGATTTCTTCAAATCTGTCCAGTAGTTCATGCGCTTATAAACAGACAAAATAGTTAAATAGACAAACAGACAACTTTTTTTGTCATGTATGTGTTCTATTACTGTTCCTTAGCACCCCCACATTGATTGTTTTGTAAAAACATTAAATGTACAGACACTCCAATTTTACTGTTTTATTGTATGTATATTATATTACTGTTATTTGATACACTAAAAAACTAACAGATGCCAGCAAAAGTCAGTTTCACAAAAAAAAAAAAAACATTCCTGGTTTTTCCCGCGTTGTCTTCAAATATAATACTGAGTGCCCTCTTCTTTCTAGAATTTGCTTTGTGTATGACAGGAAAAGTCAAAGCATGTAGTAAACAAAGTATCCGGTTTTCGTCAGGTTTTATTTAGCTTTTGATAACCCTAGTTCTCTACGACGTGACGGATTCCAGCCCTTTTTAATTTCATCTTTTATAACTTGGGCGAAGTTTTATGAAGTAACCATAACGAAGTCGATGAAGGCCCCATCGATTATTTTAAAAAACGTTTTAATTATTACTAACCTGTATTATATAGGGAAATAGGTTCCTAATATAATAATATAATATCTATGGACGCTTCACACCACGTCAATCTGGCCCCGTGCTAAGTACCAGAGGGACTTGTGTTACAGGTACCAGACAACGGAAATATATTTAATACTTTTATACTATATACGTATTTAAGATTTTTATTATATGATACACATATTTAATACACATCCAAGACCCAGGAAAAACTAAAATTGGCAGTTGTAAAACTTGTAATTGTAATATTATGGTCCTGTTAACCTTATTTGATAATGGAGCCCCAAGATGTGATCTGGCATTCCATGATGGAATATCTTAATACAGTCTTGTTTTTACCCGACTGCGCCAAGAGGTTTAAAAGATCTGATGATGAAGTTGTAAGACGAGAACTGGTATTCTATGATGGAATATCGCTTCATAGTGGTGTTTGAGCTTTTTAAGAGGATCTTGTCATGAACTACTACTGGAATACGGCTAATTTTAAAGGTCGGGTGATGAAGCCGGTTCTTTTAGTTTTTTAAAACTACATATTCTTCCGGATACTATTTTTAAATTAAAAGATCGTTAGGCACCTACTAAAAGTGACTAGCTTACGTCTTAAACATTTCAGTTGTTTATTTAATGGAATTTTGCTTTTCTACACCCAAACTTTTCATCAACAGGTTTGGCATAATTTTAGTCAAGTTAGTGCGAATAAAATGATCCTCCAAGGTGGAACAGCTTGCAATGTTAAGAGGTCCGCATTGTCCGGTAAGGAAAAACTTTTTACTTGATTTATGGCATTATGTCTCTGAACATAATTTATTACGTAGAAGAGTACCGGTAGCTTAATGTGTTCAGGGATTTGTTTTAGGTGCCCAAACAGCTTGCATTGCTGTCGTATGTAGAGGTCTTCTAGATGACAAAACAGCAGCGGATCTTACTAAGAGCGATGTGAACCAACTTATAGAATACGGTGACAATTATTACAAGCAATGTATCATATCCATGAAATGTTACAAAGGTAATTTATAATATATAATAATGTATATCTACCCGTATACATATAATAAAACAGTAAATTTGTAGTAATAGTAGTGATAGGATACAAATTGACAAAAAAGTTGTCTGTACGCACTAAGCTCCGGAACTACTAAACGGATTCGAATAAATCTTTTTTTGTTTAATAGCTTTTAGGTCTGAGCAACATAAAGGATACTTTTTATCCCGGTAAAATGTACGGTTTCCGTGATATACAAATTTCTGCGCAACGAAGTTGCGGGTATCAACTAGTATTACATATATTATAATACATAATCGAAAATTACGGAAAATTATTTGAGAATATAAATAGAAAATTACGGAAGATTATATAAAAAGAATTCCTATAACGCTTAACGCCCTTAGCCAAAATGGCAAAATTGTAACCTTCAAAGATTCGTCATGTCTGTCTGTTTGTTTGCCAGTGGGTTTACATCTCACAGCTACATCTAAATTTTTAAACTTTATAGACTACGTTGTTGAAATTCAATGAGTATAATTATTGCTCTCTATAAAATATCGCAAGTAAAAATGTGGAATCTACCAACAACGTCCGTTAAAGGACGTTGTACGTAGAGTCTACATCCTGAGGATGCTCCGGTGTTGAGGCGAAACGCACATCGAGGTTTTCAACCCGCATTTTTACTTGCAGGTTGAGGTTTATTTCGCGGAATATTGCTAAAAATTTACTTAACTTAAAGCTATATTAACTATTATTTGTTTCAACATACCAAAGACGCGAACAAATAGTCTAGTATCCAACAAATTCCTTTTCGTCCTAAGTAAAACCGCTCACGCGTATGGGTTAGCACATTATTTTAGTATTAAATATGAAACAAATAAAAAAATATTGAAACATTAACAAATTTTTTGACGTGACAACGTCTTATAATTCGATAGAGCTGGCTGCACGCACGAAAAAACATGACTCATGCGGCGTT
>JAOTAV010094003.1:0-11164 GCA_026546445.1 Cyclargus thomasi | reverse complement strand
GCGATGACGATGTGATGTATGACAGGGACGGCCAACACTGTATCAGTGCGTCTCTGTCTCAGTTGATATGACCACATGAGATGGAATCGAGTAGTGCAAGTATAGGCAGCTAGCTTTTGCCCGCAGCTCCGCTCGCATTAAATTCGAAAATCGCAAGAACTACGAATATTCTTGCAACACTGAACACTATGTTTTTCGAAGACCGACAATAGCCTATCTTATTTTCCATCCTTTTAACTAAGTATATGTCGAAAATCAAAATGATATGTTGCTTCGTAAGGACGCAAAAAATGACAAAGAAACAAACAAACAGACATTCACTTTTAAAATATTATATGTTGAATTTCGATTCTATATTTTCGACGCTTTTCAATAACACACAGGCAGAGGGGATTTTTGATCGAAACAAAACATAGCGACCGCCATGACAGATGTCGTTATCTCATCCGTCAGGACAACGATTATACCACAATAGACATAATAAACTAGTACGCCAACTTCAAACAATTTGACGAATTGGCACGGGTACGGCGAGGCTGGATGCATGCCTTGAACTGCTAAGTAACAATTGAAAATAATGAAAACATATGGCCATGCCGTGTGGTGCCCGTGTTCATGTGAAAGCGTCTATACAAGTCCATACATTACGAAGGCGGTCATTGTGTTTAAATGATGTAAGCAAGGGATCGCCCTTGCTTTACACCACCACCGCGCCATATGAAAGCTCTCTAATCACTCATACTTTATGCGACTTGGCGATCTGCCGGTGACCATGTGCATGCATAAAAAAGGCTTGCGGCACACGGCGGTATGCGTCAAACAGTTATAAGTCGGCTTACTGGTTCGTTTTGTATATTGTTATTAAACCGTAATAAATATTATTATCCTTGGTATTTGAAACTGATAGCCAAAACGCTGATGTAATTGGAAGTAAACCCTGACTGCTTATTTAAAGGTGGCTTTTCGATCCCCCCGGTATGTGAGAGCGACGGATTTTTTTAAATATTTTTTTTATACATGAATTAGCTGTAAAGGTAAATACTTTTATAAAATGAAATCATAAATATGACAATCTAACATAGTTTAGACTAATAAGTAATTTTACGCTACATTAATCCGTTAAGTAGATTATACCATTTATACTAAGATTGTGTCCACTTTCTTAAAGTCTCTATATAGTAGAATACACACCATTGTTTGTGTTCTGTCGCAGTCACTTTACATTACTGATACCATCAATTTAATCACTTAAATCACTAACTCAAAAGGTTTTGTTCTTTTTAGTCTTTTCACTATGTCCGTGTTATCGAGGAGTTGGATGGCCTCGACATTCATGCAAAGCCTCTATTCATGAGCTTCGATATATTTTTTATAGCAGTAGAGACCATGTCCACGTTAAGACCCCGATGTAAGTCTTCGTTTCTTACGTATGGTGCATTCACAATACCTTTAGGTACTTTGTTTTGGAATCTTAGTATCATCATGGTATTGGTCTTCTCGATACAGCCCCAGAGCTGGATATATAAGTCCATACTGGCATAAGGACTTGTTTATACAACACTATTTTACTATGGATCGTTAAAGATTATTTTTTTCCAATTAGCCAGTACATTTTTTTGTAGCGAGCTTCGCGCCTCTTTTTTATATGAGCTTTCCAGCGCAGCTGTGAGTCAAATGTCATGCCGAGATATTTGGCCGTGTTTTCGTTCGTTATAGCACTATTGTTAATGTATACCGGATTATGGATTGGTCCCGTATTCGTAAAATACAAACAATCAACATGCACAGATTTTATTTCAATTAGCTTTATTCGCCACTTTTTTGTTCAGTTGTATATGGTGTTAATAGCTTTTTGAACTTTTTCTGCTGATTCCGCTTAAGTTTCACCTGTAGCCATTATTGCTGTGTCACCTGCAAAGGTAGCAACGGTGCCATTTTCTATTTCTGGGATATCAGAAATGTAGAGTAGGTACAGGACCGGGCCTAGGATACATCATTGGGGTACTCCAGCTTTTATACATTTTAGTTCTGAACATGCTTCTTCTTGTCTTACCTTAAACATTTGTAGTGATAGGTAAGACTCAAGAATATCAGCAAACGACTTCGGAAGCAGTCTTCGAATTTCGTGAGTCAGTCCTTTATGTCAAACCTTATCAAAAGCCTGCGCAACGTCCAAAAAGACTGTCGTACAGACTTGGTTTTCCTCTGATGTTTTTTCCAATCACTACAGTTATTCTATGAACTTGGTCAATAGTGGAATGTCTTTCTCAGAAACCAAATTAATGATCTGTAACTACTTTTCTTTCTTCTAGTATTGGTTTTAAGCGTTTGAGAAGAAGCTTTTCAAACAGCTTTGATATGGTAGGTAGTAAAGATATTGGTCGGACGGAGAGCGACGGATAATAATAATTCAAGTAAAATAGTACTTATATAATAGGTTATATTTATCTCTTCATTTAATTAATTTTATTCATATTATTAGATAGAAACATGATCTTATAATGTAATAATTTTTGACGAAATATAATGTAACTTAGATTATTATACTGAGAGAATTATATATAGACATTTGCATGTTGATGAACATTAATGCCAAAAATGTATAACACCTTATTGTACCATATCTTGCAAATAAATGGTTATTATTATTCTCTACCAACATTGGTATAGCGACCAATGCCGACACTGTCTTGTCATGTGTGTAGAGTGTGTGTGTGTGTAGAGTAATTTTTTTAATAAAACAAACTTTTTGTATGAAGGTTATCCGTATAACATGCATAACCGGGTTAAAAAGTATATTTATTCTTAATCATTCCATATTACATACGTAATTGATTGTATTGTTGGTTCCTGGTGGAAATTCATGTTCAACATTAATGAAACTCTTTACTTGCACCGTTACCACTATATTTATTCCATATAACACTTTACCTAAAACGCATCTCGCTAAAACACAAATATTTCAGTACCAATAGCAGTAGATTTTAAAAATATTTCAAAACGTCGTCTGAATAAATAAACCTATTTCATCAAATATTTTGAGGAAACGTTCGAAAACTACAAGCCAATTTTCTTAGTCCAGTTGCTACGCCGTAGCCAGTTCGTAGAGGGTCTACGGCGTAGCATTAAATATGTAACCTAGGTCTGAAGTCTAGATAAACAGATCTAGAGCATATCTTAGCCCGGTTTACTTTTAGTATTCAATTCATTCTGATATTTTACTTAAATTAAAACTAAATTTTTACCCTAAATTCGGTCGGTGAGCAAAAAGAAAAGATGCTTTATTTTGACTTGATTATTTTAATTGTGATGTCCATCATCTGGTGTATATAGTGTTATATTAGCTAACTTCTGTCCCCGGATTTGTTCGTGGAATTCGAACATCGCGTAAAACAGTGATATTTTGGAAACAAGTAGTTTATCCGAGATCCAAAAAAGTCAATGTTACTTTTTATCTTTTCAACTTGTGGCTTCTATAGGGCGCGCAGGAAGGACAAGCAAACATACTTTTTAGTTAGCGTCCGTAGCCTAATGGGTAAGACCTTTGGTTCGCAATCGAGAGGGTGCAGGTTCAAACCTCGGTGGAGGCGGGTACCAATGAGACATTTTCCGATCTCAAGTACATAATACGGATGCTCATTGCCGTGGGAGAGACATACTTTGGCACGAATAGGCCGGCTCGACCGGAGTGATACCACGGCCTTATAGAAAACTTGCGTGAAATGGCGATGTACTGTGTTTCGTTCAGTGAGTGAATTTACCGGTGGCCCAACTTACAAATTAAATAACCAAACGTGTTTCATTCTACAGGAGCATTTATTTTTTCCCGCCGACGGAACGAAAAGTTTTTCAGATTTCCTGGGTCGTGGATGTGTATTAAATATGTGTATAGTATAAAAACACAAGTCCTTCAGGTACTTACTACGGGGCCAAACTGACGTGGTGTGAAGCGTCCATAGAAAAATAAAAAAAACCCACTTCAATAATTTTAGCGTCGTCGACTGGAAAAAATACCTAAACATACATCTTATAGGGAGGCCAGTTTTTATTTTTTTTGTCCCCTCAAAAATATATATTAGGATATCGTTCAACAAATGAGTACTGAATATTTTATTAAAATATAGAGTGTCAGGTGGTGTGTTCGGGTTATTTGTGGCTCGCCCCCGCTTTGATCGTTTGACCATTTTTAGCTTTAGTTTGGGCCTCGTTTGTTCCGCCCTTTGTGTTTTGAAGTGGCTTAAAAGAACTTTTCAACTTAAACCCAAAACGACGGAACGAAATCTTTACTTTAAAATGTCTCAGCTTTAAGGTGTCTTAGTTTTTTTTACGAAAGGGTATAACCGATGTTGGTTATCTTAAATTTTCGTTTTTATATTATACATTTTCCAATTCAGCATAAACGTCTTGTTATCAGCAGGCCCAAAAAGGTCGTAATAGTAACATTGCTTAAGAATTTCTCTGTATTCATATAGTTTCGATGAAATAGTTGCTTTTGTAAGAAAAATGAAATAATGAATTGCTCTAAGCAATATTGCTTTGTGATCTTTTTAGCCTTGCAGGCCGATAAAATTTATTAAAAAAAATTACAGACTTTAATCATAAACAAAAGAGTAAATATGTGTTGTGAGAATGCATACTGCTCTGCTATTAAAGTATATAATAAACTTCCAACAAAAACGTATCAAAGATGGCGCGGCGCGTAAAAATGATTTTCCCTTTTTTTCCTGCTTTTCTCTTGAAAGTTTTTCTAGAATTTTCTTTGCTGTAAACCCCATGGACCCCGAGACCCTCTGCAACGAATGCAAAACCGTAGAAATCGGTTCGTACGTTCTGGGGTTAACCAAAATTATACCAAAACTCAAGTCTATCGGTTGCTTCGTTAGGACGTAGAGGAGGGAAAAACGAACGAACAAACACACTTGCCCATTTATAATATTTGTATAGATGTTTCGATGCACAGATTATCGTTATTACATTCCACGTCATGAACATACGAGTATGTTCGTATATCCTTGGAAAGAACATAAAAAACTATGTTCATGGTGTAATAATTGTAAATATTGTTATCCAAAATTCTATATGTGGACATACTGCCTAAAAAATTATAAAATAGAAGAACAGAGATTTTCTTTTTTTTAAAACTCGAATTCGACCCCGACTATTGTATGCTGCTGGTACACTCGCGCACACTCGGATATTTATGTTAACAGCCCGGCAAATTGTCTTTTATTCGCGACTGTACCGACTGGAAATATAGAAGGCGCAAGCAATAAAGTACGTTGTATATGCTAGTAGCTGGTTGTTAGCAATTTTATGTGTTGTTTGCTAACACTTGAGTGGGTAATAGCATGTTTTAATTTGAATCGCAAAAGGCAAGGTGATGAAAAGTATGCGACTTTTCAGTACGCGCCACGTTTTATAGTTCGTTACCTATACATATAATAAATATCTATTCATATAATAAATATCTATACATATAATAAAACAGTAAAATTGGAGTGTTTGTACATTTAGTATTTTTACAAAATAATCAATGTTGGGGAGCTAAGGAACAGTAATAGAACACAAATCGACAGAAATAATGTTGTCTGTTTGTACGCGCCAATCTCCGGAACTACTGGACGGATTTGAATAAATCTTTGTTGTTTAATAGCTACTGACTCTGGGCTACATAAAGATACTTATAAGCCCGGGAAAATGTACGGTTCCCATACAATAAATGATTTGAGTGATATTTCACAACCTCGCACATTCACCCGCACGGGCTACATTTCGCAAAGTGAATGTATAATGGGGGAAATTGAAAGAGAGCCAGTTGACGGATCTACGAAATTTGGTTAGAATACGTCAATTCCTTGTAAATCGTGATCTGTCAACTGAGTTTGATATAACCCGACCAAACTACTTAGATCCGCGGTCTGTATCTGTTTCAACTTCTCTGAATGTACAACACGGTTACATTAACTAGATAGTAGACTTTGATAAAGAAATGTAAAAAAACATTACAAAATGTTTGAACTGGTAAAATCGAGTTAAGTCGTAAGCTGTTGATTAAGTTGGCTTGAATAGAACGCGATCCAATTTTTTGGCGAGTTAAGTGCCAAGTGCCTCTTACGTCTCCCGCAGCCCGCCAACTTACCTGTCTGCACCTGCGTGCAGACGCCTGAGTTTAGTACAGTTCAAATAAATAAATACATTTTGACGACCTCTGTGGCTTAGTTGGTAAGCGCGTTGGTAGCTTAAGCCGGAGATTGCGGGTTTTAATCCCGCTGACGGAGCAGATTTTTTCAATGTTCCTGGGTCTTGGATGTGTTAAATATGTGTATCATGTAATAAAAATCTCGAATATGTGTATAGTAAAAAAGTATTAAACATATTTCCGTTGTCTAGTACCTGTAACACAAGTCCCTCAGGTACTTAGCTCGGGGCCAGACTGACGTGGTGTGAAGCGTCCATAGATATTACATATTAAATTTATCGAAGTATTTAACGCAATAGGTTACTTTAGTAAAAAATTTAAATTTAATGAGTTTGTAGGCAGTACCTGAGCAATTTATGGTGACTTATCTGGTTAACGAATCAGCAGCTTATGATTACTTAACTCGCCTACGTTTAAACGTCACTAAATACTTACTACTCAGCACTTAGCTGTTTGCTTAACTCCTAAACCTTGCTTTAAAAAAATTAGAATATTTTAATATTTTAATTTTTACTTCGAACCTAAGGTGCCCATTGTAAATCAGCGATACGGATCCATCCGTATCAATGCTGAATGGGAACCGATTTGGTATTATGTAGCTAAGCTGTTATTTTGGGTTGTTATTTGTTTTAAAATACCATATAAATTTATTTTCTTTCTTTCTTTCTATTACGACCTAAAAATGTCGTAATGGCAACATTGTAAAGGAATTGCTCTACAATTCGTTTTACCTACATTTTGTTAAAAAAATCGGATAGTTTTTATAAAAAAGTTACTTCAACATCAATTTAAATTAACTGTGAAATCACTGATTCGCGAAATTAGTAGTTATTTACAAGAGAAAACGACAAAATGAATTGCTGTTAGCAACATTGCGAAGTAACCTTCTTAGGGCGGCTGTACTTAATGTAAACCGGCCCTTAGAGTCCAAAGATATCCAAATGCCTTAACAATGAGGCAACGTCTGGTGTCTGCGATGGCGATACGACGACGTTGCGCGTGCGGGACCAAGTTCGGGATTTACGGGACTATGTCTTATGCACTGGTACCATCAGCACAAGACGCGGTTGTACGAAGGCTTTTCAATTGTAGTGATCACGTTTTTCATAGAATTATGTGTCTAACGAGCTAATGGGCCACCAAATGAAAAGTAACTACTTGAGTTATAACAGTGTATCACGTCAAGTTAGCGATAGCACGATGTAGACGACCACTAGCGACATCTATTATCAAGAGTCTTTCTCTCGATAATAGATGTCGCTGGTGATGGCAAAAAATACATATAAATTTGTGGTATGAGCGCTTTCCCTTAAAGATTAACTTAATTTAGTTTTTAATATTCGTTGTTTTAGCGGCAAAAGCAATACATAATCCATGAAAATTTTGTACCGTCTAGCTATTGCCGTTCTTGCGATATGCCCGGATAGACAGACAGACAGATATCGAAGTATTAGTAACTAGATGATGCCCGCAACTCCGGTATGCCAAAGAGTATGACATAACCCAACCAAACTACTTAGATCCGCGATCTGTATCTGTTTCAAGTTCTCCGATTGTACAACACAGTCACATTAACAAGTCAGGCTTTGATAAAGAAATGTAAAATAAAACATAACAAAATATTTGAACGGTAAAATCGAGTTAAGTCGTAAGCTGTTAATTAACTAGATAATGCTCGCAAGTCCGTTGCGCCCAAATAATCGCGCGGGAACCGTATATTTTTCCGGGATAAAAAGTAGCCTACGTCCATTTCCAGACCCCCTACCTAACTTAACACAAAAAATCACGTCATATAGTTGCTCCGTTGCTACGTAAAGAAATGACAAACAAACAAACACACTTTCCCATTTATAATATTAGTATGAATAGGGTCCCTTTTTTTATCGTAATAAACTAAACAAGTTGCCGTCTGTACCAGTCTGGTATTATATAGCTCCCGTGTGTGCGCAAGCCGCGCATTAACATTGCAGCTCTAATTTACACTTGCATAGCGTCAAGCGGTCGATACTGTGTTCACAAACAATGTCACAAGCTTTCAATATGTAATGATCACCGGCTTATTCGCTGGGTGCAATGCCCGCGGTGGCAAAAAAGAAAAACTGATTTCATAACTGGCCAGTGACAGAATTTAACCCTGTAACCGTACCTTGGGGTACAACAGCAGAAAAATTTTGTAAATTTACTATAACTTTTTTGTTTTATAAAAAGCATCATTTCTCACGGCCGCGTATTTGCGAGGGTCAAGGGGTTGAGTCGAGGCGTCCATCTGGTGAGAGTACCGTTGGTATGTGATCGTGGCGACACGTTACGTTAACAGTACCCTAGGGTACATCTGTACTCCAGGGTATTGTTAACGTAATTATTTTAGTTACTAGATAGTGGATGTTTTTGATTTGATTTTAAAGTTTGATTCATAATTTTTATTTGAAAGTTTGCCAACTAAGTTTAGAAGTAGTTTTTATTGCAAACATTGTGTTTCTACTTAGTTTATAATTTTTTATTAACTTTATTTCTTAAGTAACTATTCTATCGTAATTCTTCTTATTTGATGGCGTCATTTAAAAACTTTTAGAAAATTTAATCTAAAACCTTGTTCTGGACATTCGTGATGAGGATGAAGTGTTTTTTGGAAATACATTGAAAGATGACCTGGATTTTTGATGTAACAAAATCTCATCTGAGGACCAATATTCATATAAAACTTCACCTATGTATCTACAAATAAATATTATATGAAAAAATAACGACCGTCTAGTGTTTCATACTCTCTGGATTCAGAATCTGGTAGTTGATTATTTTGTTCTAGGTAAAAAGCCGTCAATTACACTCTCAATGTGAACAGTATAAAAATTATCTATGTTGGTAATACTAAACAAAGATTTGGCATTTTTTTAAATTTAAGTAGTGAAAGTGACATTGTATTAAATGCTATAAAAGTACGTTGTACGTTGTGTAAATGTACGTTGATTTTTCATAAAAGACTGATTCAATGTAAATAATTATTTATTGTATGGGGTACACTGGTACCCCAGGGTACCGTTACTGAAAGTTTAATAAGGTTACGGCTCTAGGGTTAATCGGGTGAAGAAAATCGACTTAGTGTTTCCAAAAACAAATATTTGCTTCCCACGTTTTCATTAACAAAGACGAAAGTTCAAAACACTAACCCCCCTATTCATAAAAATATTTAAACAGTTTTTAACTGATCAAGGTTCGCTGTTCCTTTCTGTCGTTTGTCGTTTCCAATGTTCATGAAAGGGACAGCGAACCTGGATTAGTTTAAAATTGCTTAAATATTATTATCAAAGAAGGGGGTAGCTTATTAATTCAGAATAAACTTAGTCTATAAATGTCTATAAATAACTACATCAATTCCTTTAGTCATAGTTATTCACTGAACGTAGAAATTTAGCGGCGAAAGATATTAACACATTCCAGCCAGCAACTTTTCGAGTTAGATATAAGATGAGTCGAGAATAGAAGGATTGGCAGATTCCTGTAGGTATCAACAAATAACAGTAATTTTATTTTAGTTGACTTAAATTTATTTTATGATTTTATGAATTATTTTATTTTATGTTTATGAATTTTTGATACATATTTCTATTTTTTATTAATTAATGAATTTTACAAAATTTTAATTCAATGGTTAATTTTCACTCTTAATGAGATATACTCGCATACCGATATTAACGATTGTAATTTTGTTTCATAGTAAGTTATGGGTCTCACTAGTCCGAAATTAATGATTATATTTTATTTTATTATTGTTACAAAAAGAACTGTTACATTCTAATCTTACACGAAGATTTGTTACGATGTACACAATATTTTAAGGCTAAAGAATATAAAAGTGTGTCGGGTACCAGGTGTTTGGTATAAAACAGTGCATTTTATAATAATCCCGCGTTTAAGCGAAGGTGTTTTAAGAAGAAAATGCTTGTAAGATAGTATATTTTTATTAAGAATCGCCTAATAACATCAGATGCTGAAAGGGGTTTTATAGATTTCGTATTGCTGTGTTTCTGTGTAAGCGTATTTGTCTGCCTATGTCAGTCTTCAATCAAATTAGTTTTTGCAGGAAAACCCCCTTATTCATAAAAATATTAAAGCATTGTTTAACTAATCAAGGTTCGCTGTCCCTTTCAGAAATATTGAAAACGACATACGACAGAAAGCTAACCATGATTAGTTAAACATTGCTTAAATATTTTTATGAAAAAGGGGGAAGGTGTCAAGATTTCTTAGTTTTTAATTTGGTTGCAATAATGGTGTGAACGGTGCGCACGATAGCAATAAAAGAAACACTCAGTGCGGCATACGAATTGACACTTTTTAAATGAAAGGTGGCCATTTTAAATTTCGAGTCACTAACTTTGTCCGCGGTATTTTGACACGAACCCAGCGAATATCTATCGGTATGTGTGAAAAATTCTTATGGAAGAGTTTTTCACGATATTTGAGACATCTGATGGAAAAGTATACAACATCGATATATATCTCTATAATATCAGAAGCGGGAAAGGTCATAGTGATTATAGAAATCCGCATCACAGAGGTTTTAACACGATCTATAAATACGGCATTAGCTCGCAGATCGAGATCAAGGATTTAATATTCTTCGATTATTATGATGGCGGTGATGATTGCATTACAAAAAGTAAATAGTATTAGAATTTATCCGAGTGGAAATGATTCTCATGGGAGCATTTAATCGGAATAAAAATCCTATACTATGAAGCTTTGAACAATCGCGACCAATGATCGTACCGTAATTGAAAAATCAAATTATTACCTTTAATTTTGCATGTTTCAAAAGCAGAATGTACGCAACTGTACGTACTTAGCTTTAAGATCTTTCTGTTAACAACATTCTATGTAAATAAACTATTATTATTATTATGTTTGTGTAAAGCATTCCTTGCTCACGGGCAATTAAATCCCGGACCTTTGGAAGGCATGCGT
>JAOTAV010094002.1:0-11164 GCA_026546445.1 Cyclargus thomasi | reverse complement strand
GTTGGGTTTGCCACACACCCCGGGGGTTTTTGCACCAAATTTCCGGGTTTTTTTTATATTCTTTACCCCAATAAAAAAAAAAAAAAAAAAAAAAAAAAAAAAAAAAAAAAAAAAAAAAAAAAAGGCACAAATACGACTTCAGTAACAATACACGAGGATCAAAACATGGTATTATCTGTAGCTCTCATAAAATCTGAGTGAGAAAATGCTTGGAGATTTACCAAAATTTTCCTTATCATTTCGCAGCATGTTTTATGCGGTGTTTGTAAGTTGTGACGGAAGGCGTGCGATAAGACGGACAAATTGGCAACTTTGTCGTGCGTTTAAATTCACCGAGAAAAACGCTGTGGAAACTGTTCTTTATGTTGCTCATTATTTTTAATCAATTTATTGATGGCTTCGTTGTAGGTTTTCTGAATTTAACGTACACATAATACCTAATGTATAAAGTATTATGAAGGAAAATTACTATTTTCACGATACAGAAAAAAACTTCTAAAGGGCATTTATAAGTTGTCAATATTTATATTATTATAAAAAGGAAAGTATGTTTGCTTATTTCTGTAGGCTAAGGGACGGGAGGAGGTTGAGTTTCTTATTGAAACACTGGATGTACGATAGTATTAATAACTTATATTTTCGTAAGTCTCACAAATATTACACACTAAGTTATTATGACGATTGCGCGGACACTAAAATATCGATAATAATACAAATTTTAACAAATTAGACTAAGCGGTGCATCAAAGTGCACTCGACCCGCCCGACCCGTGTCTTTTTCGCCACAAGTTTCGTGGGGTCCACGATAGTAACAAAATCGCCTACTTTAAAGGCGTCTCTTTCTGGGTCCATTTGCTCCTATTAGAAGGATTAGCTGCGGCAGCATCTCCTTTACCCAGCGAGACCAAAACATATCAGCAAGGGGTTGTGTTTTCCTAATCCTACAGAGCATACAATTTACACGCTTGAAGGTTGGCCTTATATGCAAAATGTAATATTTCTGCTTTAAGTCGTTGACTACTGTTTCATGGTTACCGAGAGCAGCACGAACATGAAAATTTTTGATAATAAGGCGCGCGACGTGGTGCCTACCATCTAGTATGACAAGATGTTTTACACTATTCAGGATGTCGCGAGCGGCGTCGATGCGGCCACCAACGCGCAGGATTCCGTTTTCGTCTAGGAACAAGGTAAGTAACCTACTTTTTCTACTTACAAAATTATTTTTAGACTATGTATATCTTCGGGAAAACTCTGTAACTGCGCGTATTTAATTAACAGCTGTTCAGCCTTAGACATCAAGTTACCGTCGATAGTACTGGTAAGTTTCTTACATTTAATATTTATAAAGGAAATAACTATACAAGTTGACCTAAGTAACTGAAGCGATGATGAGAAACGCAGCATGCACGGAAGGTAGATTATCTTCAAATGTGTGGACTGTATTGACAAACTTTAGATCTACCTTATTGACATTAGGTACCAAAAATCCGCCGGCCATAACAACTTATCTCTGTATAAAAAAATACGTTACATAAACTTACTAGACACATCGCTAAATAATTGCAATTCCAAATTGTAGCCGCCTGAAACGTAAGTCAGCTGTTTCGCTATCGCGTGTCAAAGACCCGCGCGGCAGCGGTTGACTCGAGGTAGCGCGCGCGGGCGCACGCGGGGAAGCGAGGTGCGTGCGGGAAGGCGGGGCGCACTCGCTATTCAGTACATCGAGTACATTACCGCTCGGGCTATTTACATTTTGAATAAGAGGTTCAGTACAGATGAGCAACGACGAATGTTGTACATTAGACAAGTTGGACACAAAACCATGGATACACCAACCTAGCGGAGTCAGTGTCGCGTGGAGCTCGTATGGTTTACATCTAATTACTTTGAGCGGCAACAAATGATAATTATCCTGACCTATTAATAAATCAGGTTTACACATTCCGGTAGCAATATTATTTCTTATTTGACTTAAATGTTTATATTTATAGAAATCTACAAACGACAAGTTTTGCACCGGTAGCCTCAACTCGTCACTGCTGCGCGCGGTAAATTCGAACTTCTGTCCGTCGGCGTTCGAAATACACGTCCGTACCATCGTACTGTTATATTCTAGCGCGGTATTATTCCACGCGCCGCACACTCGTAATGTTGTTTATCTCCAGATAAACCTAACCTATTAGACAATTCGCTTCTTATTAACGAAACACTAGACCCGTCGTCTAACATAGCTATACAATTGACAATACCATTAGGGCCGTGAATATTTACACGGACGACTTTTAATAGACATTGTGACGTACTGCAGGTGTTTACATTCGACACATTTTGTTCCTGCGATGTACTGTTTGTATTTACACTATGTACACTTTGTTCTTGCGATCAACAGGTGTTTATATTATCGACGTCATGTACCTGCGACCAAGTTAAGTAGTACGTAGTACCTGCCGGATCTATGCCTGCGACCCTATATTAGACAAATGTGCAGTACTTACATTCTGATGCGGCAAAGTGAGGTGTAACAACCTGTGAATGCGACGGGTTGCAGCCGTCGACGTCACACGCTGCTGCTGGGCAGGTCTCTCGGTTATGGCGGCCGTTGATACACTAGTAGCACAAGCCGTGACGTTTTACATAGTCCCACCTATCTTTGCGCAGCGACCTACAAAACTTTTTACACTCTGGCAAACTATGTACACCTGAATTACAATATTTACACTTAGACCTACTTTTATTACCTACTTTACTATGTACAAACATAACGTTTTTGGAGTCACTAGACACAAACTTACGGTCCTTAGAATGTGTCTTTTGACACACAGAGAGATACTGATGTTTTAGACGCTTTGAGGGCCTCTTCATTGAGGAAGTTAGACAGTATTTCGAGTCTACACACTGAACTATTTACACTGATTATGGGATAGCTATATCACTCCACTTTGACAATAGTATGGACGTTATGTTCACTCCGCGAAGGTACTCACTGCAGTCACGTAGTTCTTGACCTCGATGGAGAAGCTGACGATGTCTCTGTGGTACTCCGGGCCTACGGGGTGCAGCTTCCGTATCTCGTTCGGTATCCTCGGCAGGATGGCGTCCGGCTGACCGAACTGCAGCTCCAACGTTGACATGACCGCCTCAGGATCCGCGGCGCTGATGAGGCGGTGACGGACTCTCTTGCCGCTACTTGGAGACATTTTCGGAGGCGCTACATATTCTCCTTAGTGGTGAACTGGCAAACCTCGGTCGAGTCTTCGTACGCCTGTTTGAAAGCGAGCCACTCCAAGGCGTCACCGAAGTATGTAGGTAACTCCTTCGGGATCACAATCAGCTGACCATTCCTGAATTCACGTCATTTGTAGTAGCGGCCCCAGCTACTTGTTTTAGCGCTTCTGCTAATTGTGACTAATAAAAATGACTAAAATACGATTGTTGTGTGTTTGTGTCGATTGGCGGGAAACGCGCGACTCAGATCGGCGCGGCGCGGGCGGCGGCGCCCGACCCGCTTCGCGCATGCCCGTCAGACAAGATGGCGTTGTCGGCGTTTTGACGAAAATTATTTTCACTATTTACACTATTTACAGGTTCAACATTTTGTTCGCCGTTTTCGAGCCACTCTTCGACGTTTTTCGATAATGTCGAGCAATTTGAGCTTCCGCTTTTGAACGCAAATTGCTCCTCGAGCGCGGCAATTTTTGCCGCCATTTTTCGTTCTATGACTTCTTGTTGGACTTTAGAAAATTTTTCTGCGGCTTCTAATTTCGTCTTCGCGAGGGCGCCCTCCAGTTCGATGAGCTTCTTTTGAGCCTCGAATTCGATCCTCTTTGCCGACGATATTGACATCTTGCTATAAAACTTCCGTAAGGACTTTATGATTCCACGGCAGGCAGGCTCCGACCTGTGACCGTTGCCGTGGTCCCCGGTAGTTCGTACACCCCCATAAAGTTCCTCCCGTGCCGATTGACTCTGCAACATCCTCTGCCTCGCGCCACGAGTAAGTACCATATCGTATGACGGAAGATTAGACATCGCGTGCTGGTAATTGACGAAAGTTGACAATCCTGCTCGAAGACCACCTTTGTAGACTACGGGACGGGAGGAGGATGAGTTTCGTATTAAAACACTGGATGTACGATAGTAATAGTCAATTATATTCACGGAAGTGTCACAAAAATACACACTAAGTTATTATTATGATTGCGCGGACACTAAAATATCGATATAGAGGAGAGGAAAGGAGAGGAGATGCTTCCCGCGGTGCGTACAAAATACCTAAACGTGACGTCATAACTAGGTATCGTTTTATATGGAGAATTTTTAGGTCGATTTTATGTCATTTTTAAATAGCTATATCTTCGAGACAATTTAAGCTACCGGAGTCATTCTTTCACCAATATTTCTATTTTGGGACGTCTTTTATAGCCTATAATAATATAAAATATTTGACCTAGCCTATTAAAGACGGAAATGTCTGCGCTGGATCCTTAATTGGCATATATATATTTTTTTCATTTAGATTACTAGATTTTTGTGTTTTTACATCAATCAATCAATTAATACAATCTTGATAATCGGCCGCATCTAAGAAATGAGCCCCTTAATCTTTCATATTTATTGTCCCGGTTTCCACGTATTAAGTAGATAAGTAGTTAAGTAAATTTCAACTTAATTTTAAGTGATTTAACTTGCCACTTGCTACTAAATTTTATGTTTACATGAAGTTAATAACTTAAAATTAAGTTAAAATTGAGTTAACTACTGATCTACTTAAAACGTATAAACCAGACATAAAAGAAATAAAACGCTACTCACACTAAAATACTTTGACATGACATAATAACCATACACGAATATTCTTTTTTTCATGATTGAAGTCTGTAATTTTTTTTTATAAAATTTAATGGTCTGGTAACAAGATCTTTATGCCAAATTGAAGAATATAAATAAATTGATAATAAATTATAGTTTTTTATAGCTCATTAAAACTTAAATTTTAAATATTTATGGTTAAATTTCGACCAAAAAGCGACCTCTAGTGCCAACTTAAATATTGAAATTTTATGAAATTAAGATCCTGTAACGTGATTCAAAAGTTTTGGTAATAAATTATTATCATTGAAGAAAAGTACCTTAGCGTAGTTTAACTTCTCATTCTTTTCAATTACGGTTTTAAACAAGTGTTTGCTCGGGAGAAATAAAACTATGAAGTTTAATTAAGATCTCACAATATGGTCGGATTGCAAGTTCAGCGAAATTTAATCAAAGATATAAACAAAACTATACCTTTATAATATTTCCTGAGCCAATTTCGCCGCGTTACAGTTCTTTAAGATTAATATAGCTTACGTTCCCCCGATATTTCTGCTGATTGAAAGCAAATTGAAAACGTATTATTTCCCGCGAGGTTTATTTATATGATTGCCTTTGATTACTATTGTGGATTGGCTTTTACTGTTTTGGCAACGCAGGAAACAAAATTCTTTTATGAACATTGCACATACCTTGGGACCTCTGCGTTATCATTAGCAACAAGACAATAACAGCCTTGTAAAAGTTATGTTCTTCGTAACGATATAATAGAATTGTTAACTGTTGCTCTTCGAAACATTCAATAATTATTTAACTTTTAATTAATTAAGCGACAGTTGTTGCCACAACGTGGTGACATGACAATACGCGTAGATGAATTTTATACATGGAATTGACAGATTTCAAGCTATCGAAATCTGTCAATTCAAAACAAATTTAAAAATACAACTGCATTCTTCGCGCATCGTCTCGTCACGTTGCAGTGTAAATTATTGAAGAGTTTTCAGTAAATTTATGGACTCACCAAAATCTTCATTATTTTAAAATCTTAATTGCTTAGGTAAGAAATTATTGCAATATATCGCTGACTGCTGTACAAGTACAAGTTTTTTAAAAATCATTAAGTAAAGATTGTTAAATTTTATTACAAAAGTAATTAAATAAACTTGAAATTGAAAGTCAAGAAAAAACTGCAAGCAGTAAAAAAATCGCAGACATATAACATTCTTATATGTAACAAACATTCTTAGGAAAAAACTTAAGCATTCCCATCAGGAAATAACGCGCAATGATCATAAAAACAAATGAATTTTAGTATCAAAACACATTATCGCAAATGAAATCCTACAACGATAACTATTATTACATCCTAAAGTAATATGAAAAGAGCATTTAGGTGTAGGAGAATAAACAAAATTATCGCGACCTGTCACGCCGTTATGAGAGGAGTCCATTTGCAGAATTACTCGAGTCAGCCTTCAGGATGGTTCCCCACATTTATTCCTACTCCAATTGAATTTTTAATTCATGAAGATAATAAAACTCTTGAGATAAAATGTTTCTTGCTGCTTGTTAAAGGGCGTTTAATTTATGATTTGTAATATCGTCGAAACTATTGTCTTTCAGCTCAAGATTCGCGGTACGGTCCCTCTGTAACCCTTTGTCAAAATGACATTTTTTTTACAGAGGGTTAATGAACCATACCGCTAATTTTAAGCGAATGCATAATAATAATATTATAAATAGGTAAGTATTTGTTCTTCCCTCTCGCCCTCAAGAAACATCATTTGACTTGATTTTATAATAGACTTAATTTAATTAATGTTGAATAACGTAGGCGTAGGCGCGCTACGGGCATGAGCTAGTTATATAATAATATGCTAAAAAATTTTACAACTGACGCACACACCCATGTTCTCAACTTTTAACTCAAAACTGAACGTTGTTTTTAGTTAAATAATGCATAGCTGATAGGCAACCTTTTACAATGCAGAACTCTACAGCTAACTAGCCGTGTATTTAATCTTTGTAGCAATCTTGTGTTTCCTTACAAAACATATTACATATAAAAGGCTAAGATCGTTTCATGTGTCAAGTAACGCTATTACCCCGCAAACAACTGGCCTACATCAATATATTCAGAATTCTGAATGTGAACCAGAATTCTAGATGAATCCGTATTCCTGTATGATATGACTCAGCAAGATCGTGTAGATTACAAGCGGGATAACTTCAGATATATGACATGATAACTTAGCTACTATTTAAATTGACGGATATGCTAACTAAGCATATTTAAATATTCATGATGGTGCGATAATTCTATATTATACATCACTGTTCTTGTGCTAACAAAATACTTTTTGAAACTTGATTTGTTCACCTGAAATTTGTCTCAAAAACTTATATTTTGCCAAAAGAAAAAACTGCATTTTGTTATTTTTCAAGGGCATAGGTATTGCTTTAAATATCAAGATTGGTTCAGTGGTTTCTGAAGAAGTGAACAACAGCCAAAGCCTTTGTCATAAACATACTTAAAATCTTATCGCTTTTGTCATCCACGAAGAGAAGTGTAATGTGGCCAATATTATGAGTATCGTAAAGGCGTGAAAATACCATTTGAAAGCTCACAAGCTCCGATGACTAGCTGTGAATAAACAAGGGACTTATGATTTTTCTGCTCGATCGTGTCGAAACAGTGCCGTCTACTGAACACTTTCTATCTTGCTAGAGCACATCTCGAAAGATTCTGCTATCACTATTTACGGGAAATTTTAACACGATTCTAGAGCGATATCGTAGATATCTTGTTTTGTTGTTAAACAATACGGTCACTATGTTTTTAAGAAATTTAATCAATATAAAATTGTATTTTTTAAACCCTTCTCACTTACAAAGGAATATTAGTAAAACTAGATATTACCGGCACCTGTTTTTCTTGGACGTCTCAACAATAACTATAATTTTTCATCACCGTATAGGCTAATAAAAACATGTTTTGATCCCACGCCGTGCATTGTCTATGAAGAATAATAAGCACATTTTTTATTTCGCTCCATAAAATATGTTGAAAAGGGCAGATAAATATTTATTGCTTACATTTAATATAATTTTATTTACACAACAAGCCATCGTAAAAATTGTTATCTAACCAAACAATATCCACTTTATACTTCACGTCAATCAACCGTAGCCGTAGTGATCTACGAGCTGGATTATTATCCGACAAAACTGGTGCGGGTGCAACATTTCATAAATAGCAAATACACAATTAAATTTGGTTTGGGCCGCATAATGAACCGTTCGATGCCTCACCGTGCGGTCTATACGACGGATGACCGCATCGCACACGGAACCGTCCACCGAACCGAACTAAATTTGGAGATTTTTATTTGCTTTTTAGCGGACAAATTGGTTTTAATGACTAGATTTTATCTAGTGGAATTTAAGAATTAAGTGTTCTTATCCTTAATCGTTTAGATGTGCCATATAAGCCATATATTATACTACATTAAAGCTCCAAGAACTCAATAATAGCTCTTTTCTCTACACCGACTGCATATTCAGCTGGGCATTTATCAGAATCTACGCTTGTTGCGTGTAATTTACTGTGACTGGACCGATAAATGGTCCACACGACGTGAGTTAGAAAAAATCTAATAATTTTAAGTTAAAAAGTGATATTCATATTAAAAACACTAGGAATAAGCCTCAAACTAGAGTTATCAGTGATCAGACTTAGTAAAGTAGGTAAATCTTTCAAAGGTTAATGTATACGCCTTTACAATGAAATCCCAGAAAACGTTCAAAACTCTTTCTATAAATAAGTTTTAAAAAGTCCTAAAGAACGTTAATGTGCTAAAGCTTACTACAAACATATTGATTTTATTCACGACAGCACATCCTGGGAGTAGAATGGCTGCTTGCTAGGCTGCTTCTGCAAAATATTAAAAGTCTTGACTTACGATTATTATGTAACTTTGTTTTTAATTTTATTTTATAATCAAGTTACAATACATTACAATAGAAATTTTATTGACTTACAATTACTTGTGTATTTAAAAATTATTGTTTGTTAAATTTGCTTTAAGACATATTATTGTTATTTTCAATCTTTTTGGTAAAATGTTAAGTTTCTTACGCCGGTTCTTCCCGCCGGGTCAGTTCCCGAACCGTGTGGGCACGGTAGTCTCGACGTTCAGAAAGTACTTTAACTACTAATTTTGAATATGAAGATTTTGATTTTAATTTTTGATCGAATCGGTGCGGAGCACATCGAGCCACTTGTCGATCAATAAAGGAGATTTTGACTTGTTTCGAGAGTAGAATCCGCGTATCGAACGTATTGACGCGATTTTAGCATAGAAATGAAATGACAGTTCGGTATACGGTGCGGTCATATATTGTGAAGACCGCGCCATATCGAACCGAATGTTAGTGGCGTGGGCCGAACCAAATTCGGTCGTGTATTCATGCTTTAATATCGCTTCTTGTTCCACAATATACCCGCCATTTTTGTCATTGCCTTTTATAGGTGAATTCACATTTATTTGCAAAGTGTATGGTCCAAATGACTTAATGCTCTCAATGGCGATATTTTATTGCGTATTTTGTCCGAACATAAGCGCGAGCGACTGAATACATATTGTTACTCGGGAGCTTTAAATTTCAAACAGATTTATTGTTGTTGACAACGATTTATAGCGGTTGTATTTTACTTTTTTGGCATTTGAAGCCTATGTGACCTAGTGCTAAGTTACTAGGTAAAAAATCTAAAGTGTACTTGAAATATTACTCTAAATTCTAAAATGAGTCGGTAATTTATATTACAACTAGCTTTTGCCGACTACTGCGTCCACGTGAAACCTTATAATTTATCCCGTTTTTAATGATAAGAATGAGAAGAAACATTTGGTCTGCACATCATACAACAGAACATTTTTTGATTACCGATCGGCTCCTATTAGTTGTCACGTGTTACGTGATGTTTAATAGCCTGTAGCCTTCCTCAATGAATGGCTAAATAACACAAAAATAATTTTTCAATTCCGGCCGAAAATTCCTGAGAGCGCAAGAGTGTAGCGATTTCAAACAAACAAACTATTCAGATTTTTGTTATAAGTATATTTCAAACAATATCGAGCTTAATCATATCATGAGACAGGGAGTTTTGACAGATGTTGTATGGAGAATCTGTCAAAAAAGTTTATCAGTAAGCGGTGGAAAAAGCCCTTAAGTTCAAGTAAGTTTCTGTCAGTAACTCTCTGTTTGGATATCCATAACATTTTTGAGAGATTCTTTTTACAACATCTGTCAAATAAAGTTGTGGTTAGACTATCCGTAAGCAGTGAAACGGCTCTTATTAGACTAATTAACTGAACA
Source organism: Cyclargus thomasi (assembly GCA_026546445.1). Taxonomy (NCBI): domain Eukaryota; kingdom Metazoa; phylum Arthropoda; class Insecta; order Lepidoptera; family Lycaenidae; genus Cyclargus; species Cyclargus thomasi. The sequence goes on along the minus strand of JAOTAV010094002.1, from coordinate 970 downwards.
CATAAAATATGTCATCACCAGTATCTTTTTTACATCCCAACTAATATACATTATTTGACCGAACGCTTACGTAATACTTGAACGGCTCTAAAGTTGTTTTCATTTACAGTGCTCAAGATAGTTGTCTGGACTGAGTCGCAATCTAGACCTGAATTATGTAGTAACTTAAGCGGGAATCGTCAGTGCACTTTCCACTAATAAACTTTCGCAACGCCAAATAAATAATGCACCCTTTACAGTTCTTTCCGGTGACTTAGATAGATACATTTTTGACCTATGAACCGTCGAGGAGGTTGAAATAGATCCAGGTTGCTGACGATCTCTCTTTTAATTTGACACCATGAACGAAATGGACCTCAGAGGCATTAAATTTTTTTAGTAATTTGAAATCTCATAGTACAGCCAGTCATATTAAAAATACGAGAATTTCTGTAATGAAAATGAAATATGAGTACATAATATACATTGCCGTTTATGTTATTTGATACGATTTCGTATAATTAATTTGCAACAGTATCACCTGAAGTGCACTGTCACCAGCAAGGGTACATTTACCCTAGAGCCAGAAAAGCCACAGTTCCTGGTGGCAGGCCGCGAGGGGCAAACCAGAAGCGACCCAGAATGATAAGGCGGAAAGCTACAGGCGTTTGGAGCGCACAGTCATGAAATTCCCTCCTAGTCACCAGCAAAATTTCTGGACTGCAAAACAACTTTTCTAGAACGATATTCGCTCTTAAAAGGTCGCTAATGCGCCTGCAACTCTTTTGTTTTACAAGCGTCCATGGTCAACGGCAATTGTTTTTCATGAGTCCCGCACTATATCACCACAGGTTTGCACCTAATTTTTAACCGACTTTCAAAAAACGAGGAGGTTATATGTTCGGCTGTAGATATTTTTTTTTTTTTTTTTTATGTATGTTCAACCATAGCTCCGGCGTTTGTGAACCGATTTTCAAAATTTTTGCTTTGT
>JAOTAV010094001.1:0-11166 GCA_026546445.1 Cyclargus thomasi | reverse complement strand
CCGTTGGGTTTTTGGGGGTAGGCCTGGTGTCCCACATATCCCGAACGCCCCCCCCCGCTGGCGGTAATGCATCAATCATTTCCCAACGTTAAAAAAAAAAAAAAAAAAAAAAGGTCTGTCGTCGGTCTTTTATGAAGGAATAGTCTAAGGGAAATAAAAAAAGAGATACAAAATAGGGATTTCCTGAAAGCTTTTTTAATTCACACCTTCTGAAACCTTAAAATTAAATCGTAAAATACTGACATCTTACGATTTAAGTTTAAAACTTTTTTGTTTGCATTTTTTTAACATTTTTTTACCTCCTATATTTGCCATTCGATTGTTTCAGTACGATGATATACAAACATTTTTAATTTAATAAATTAACTATCCGGACACACTTTCCAACGGCAGCCCCTGGACTACAAACAGTGACGCAATCAGTTATCACTGTCTAGTTAATTATGCTACAATCACTTCGTACGACACAATCATTATTAACGTTCAGAATTGAACATGTCACAGGATATTTTACTGATTTAATGACGAACACTCCAATTATTTTATTGTACTTGATTTTTGGGAATCAGCAGCAGCTTAGCACGGCGACCGAGAAAGTGTCTCTTTGTACAGCTGAAGAATGACAAAAACAAATAAAACTGACTGAAAGACCGACAAAAAAAAACATTTTAATTCAAAATCCCTGTCCCTGTGTCTTTTGTCTATTCTTCGGTTGCTATCCTAAGAATTCTGGTGAACGTTGTTTTGCCAAAAGTTGAGGAGTATGCTTGAGAGACTCAAAACATCTGCCGATCATGCTAAGAGTTATCATTTAAATGAAACTCAATGGTGACTGACATTAATGCACAGACTTAGCCATATGCCGTCCCGTCGTTTAGGCTGTGTAAGGTAGTTTAAACTTACTGAAAACACACAAACAACTTTTTACTTAGGACCATCCATAAAGTACGTCACACGAACTTCATGGTTTTTAGACCCCTTTGCCACAGGCGGTCACATTTCAAAGGACTCCCCCATTCTCTATTATGACGTCACAAAATTTGCAATTTTACACCTAAAAATTTAAACCACTTCAAACTTTCAAATTTTGAGATTAAATTTAAAAATCCTAAATGTGAAGTCAAAAACTAAAAACTGAGAATCCCCAACCCTTAGTCACACAATGTCATACTTCGACGACCCTCTCCCCCCTTTTACGTGTGATGTACTTTATGGATGATCCCTTATAGTATCGCAGAAAATTATATATAAACGTTCAACTGAAACCAAAGGCAATTCCGCTCGCCGTGTAACAATAAACCCCAATAATTCACGAAAAACAGAAGCTGTTAGCTTAGTTTGTCGTGAAAAAGCTCTGGCGGCCAAAGCTCGTTAGTACCAGGTGTACGTGAGATTGATTGATTGATACACCAGAAACTATTACACATAACGGCTAGGCCATGGACTGTAACGCCAAAAAAACATTTACTGCAAACGGTTGCGACTTTCATGATAGAACTCATGCTTTACTAATATAGGAAATGCAAAATTGTGCAACTTGCATATCTATTAAGTCTGGTTTATACACATTAAGTAGCTCAGTATTTAACTAAATTTTAACTTAATTTTAAGTGACTTAATTTGCAACTTGCTATAAATTTTTGTGTTTACATGCAAATAATAACTTAAAGTTAAGTTAAAATTTAGTTACCTACTTTTCTACTTAATACGTGTAAGCCGGAAATTACATCTTCACGGTCAAACAACTACACAGATTTTGTTGAAATTTTGGAGCAGAGATACACGGAGTCTTGGAAAAGGACCTATGATACTTCTATCCCGTAAAATGTACGGTCCCGCGTGGTAATAACCGGTGGGATTAAAGCTTAACGGAATTGTGAGCGTCAGCTAAAAATTTATATTTCCTATTAAATCTAAATTCGAAAGAGATAAATTATTCTTGTTGTCACTCGGTTTATTCAGGATCATAATGATCATGACCCCTAGAAACAACTTTACTTGAATGATGGCTATAGACATGCAGGGTCTTTGTTAAAACCATATCCATACGTTAATTTTAAAAAATATTATAAACGCAAAAGTGTCTCTATCTGTTAGCTCCTCACGCCCGAACCGCTGAACCGATTTCGCAGAATTTTGATATGAAGATACTTTGAGTTCCGGGAAAGGACATACGATACTTTTGATCCCGGAAAATGTACGGTTCCAGCGTCATAAACGAATTTTTACGCAACGGAGTTACAGGCACCATCTACTAACAATCTAGATATTAATACGCGAATGGAAAAATTTATACCCCTTCTTACGAAAGACTCGTAGATGTCAAAGCACGAAATTTCTTCCAGTTATGGTACATGAGGAGGAGGAGCGTGGAATACCAATATTATTTTAAAATATGCTTAAATCTTGCATATTTCTAATAAACAAATCGTAACGCGCACTACAATATTTTGACATAACACAATAATCATTCACAAAATACTCTCTTGTAGGATGTGGAGTCTGTGTTTTTTCTTAGTAAAATTTAATGTCCTGGTTACAAAATCTTTATGCCAAATTGAAGTCTGTGATTAAATTGAGAATAGATGGTATTTTTGTTATAGCTATTTATAGTCGAATTTCGACCACCGGGCGACAGATATATATTTTTAAAAAACAGTTGTTCCAAATCTAAGTGGCTATACTAATATCTGTGGATGCTTCATACCACGTCAGTCTGGCCCCGTATTAAGTACCAGAAGGACTTACGTTACAGGTGCCAGGCAACAGAAATATATTTAATACTTTTTTTAAACTATACACACATTTAAGATGCTTTTTTATATGATACACATATTTGATACAAAATTTGAAAAACTTTTTGCCTCGTCGGCGGAATTCGAACCTGCGTCCCCCGGCTTAAGCTACCAACGCGCTAACCAACTGAGCCATGGAGGTCGTCAAAGTAACTAATATTAAAAACAGTTTTTGACTTGAGTATTTGGGTCATGTTTCTTGGAATCGGTTATCCCAGACATGAGTGACAAATTGTCGAATATTTCACGGCAAATTTCATATTTATTGTGGGAATAATTTGTCATTAAAATCCCACGGGAGCTCTTTGTGGAAAAGGGGACGAAAATTACGTGAGGTACGAATATTGAACGCAAAATATGAGGTCGAAATTATATTTACCCGACTGCGTCAGAACTACGGTTGTTTTTCGAGAGTATATGTATGTATCTATGTATGTATGTACTTATGTATAATTGTTGTACTTTATACTTAAGTACATACATACATTGTACTTATGTATAAATCTTCGGAACCTCAAAATTTTGACTTTCTGCCACTTCGATTTTTATTTTTTTATACACCCAGTAGTTTGGTCGGAATAATATGTTGATTCCACCGCCCACCACCATCGACATTTTCCGACCAAAAACCAACGGTCCGTCAAATCTTTCAATTTCTCCTATTATAACACAGTGAATATTAAAAAGAATAAATATACAAGCCTAGTTTTGAGGTATTTCCTCAACATTCTACGGAATCATTGCTCTATGTGTGGGCTGAGAGCAGGGATGGCGAACCTTTTCGTATTACGTCGATGAAGAAGAAACCTTTAGCGTTTTTACAAATGTGCCGTCTAACATAATTTTTTGTCGAATTGTTTTAAAAATCTTTCGATTTGCCGATTTCGATGTCCCGAGATTATAATAAAAAGCCAACTAGCAGTAATGAAAATACCTTTTTAGTATGTTTTGTTATCAGTAGCGTGCCAAAAATTATGTCGCGTGCCACTTCTGTCACGCGTGCCAATGGTTTGCCAACCGTCACTTAGAGGATGAAAGCCGTTAGCCCTTTGTATGCAGTCCGTTCGCTACACAATCCTCTTAACTAAGGCTAAGTTGTTTGAACATCATTCTATAGTCAGTTATATATTTAGCTTAATATTGTCCATGTTTGTAAACTACCTGAATGAATGTAGGGGAGCCCAAGAGGAATTTCGGATTTAATCGAGCGTGTCAGATTAAGTTAGTGTAGGCTCTCTACATGTCTCTAGTTATTGTGGTATAAGAATCTGATTTCTTTGGTACTTCAAAAGTTATTTAAAGTACCGAATAGATTAATATAGGGGGTGTTAAAAATACACCAGAGAACACTTCCATATATAGAACTGTAATTTAAGGTAAGGTAAGCCTGTAATAACATAAAACAACAAAGCCTCATATTTCCAAAACCAAATCTTGGTATTTTATGTCACATTTAACTAAATGCTTCAAGCCTTGCTGTTTAAAGTCCAATAAATGTTCAATGTAAACATTTTTCCAAAGCAATTTATTTTTTATAACCTTAAAATAGCTGTAGCGTCTTATTCCACCGCTAAAAAAATGCGCTTCTTATTTTTTTAACGTTTTAGTTAATCCACAAGACATACTAGGTCTGCATGACGCTCGAGTCACAACAAAAATAGCACTCTCACCTCCCCGGATATTAGGCATAAGTTGGTATCAAGAAGTTTATGTTAGCGTAAAGGACCTAAACTTTGCAGTTATCTTTTTGTTGGCACCGTTACTGCAGATATTCTTGCACCAAAATTTTACACTTTCAAACTTTATTGTTTTATTTATTGCGGTATAAATAACTTTATGCAACACACTCGATATTATAAACGAGAAAATTTGTTTGTTCCAACGTAATACAAAATTTAAAATATTACGTGTTAATATGAATACTTAACAGATTTTGATGAGAGTTACAAAGATGAGGTATTAGTTGACTTCGAGAATAAATGACCATTAAATGATCCCGCTGGAACGAAAAAGAATCTTGATGTTAAACTTAATTTCGATAAATTGCATATACAATTTATAATTTTAAAAAAGAGCTTTTTATGCTACTTTTTCAAGAAGTAGAATTATTCAAAATCCATGCCATAAGGGCTTGATTCCGTGATATTACTTCGTTGTGTACAAAAAATATTTTAAAAATTCCTTTCCCGATCTAAATCAAAATAGCCAAATCCGTCAAATAGTTTAGGTACAGTGATAAAACTTTAAGGATCGTAAGTGTCCCTGAATATAGCGTTCAATGTAAAGCGACAAAAAAGTACGTGATTTGTATGGCCAACCGCCCGAGCGACATGAGTTTGCCCATAAAAATCACAAAAAAAAATCACTTTCCACGCCGATACTTTTACAGTGAGCTCAATATCGGGGACACATACGATCCTTAAAGTTTTATCACTTAATTTTGTTACACCCTGTATATTAAAATAATACGTATATTATGACTGCTGCATTTTTGTTCGGTCTGTTAAAATGCGATTATTTTGTATCGAACAGTATATTTTCGAGTGGAGTTTTTAGATATTGTTCGAATATCAATTATACAATAGACATGCTGTCAGAAACATAATTACTGGGGTAGTATTTCGATATTCCATATTCCTGGCTAATGGAAACTGCAACAATTTTGTGAATATCCTGGAAATATTAGTAGCGCCGGCTAAAATTTAGGGATGGTTATCGAAATTAAGCATAGAGTTTGTAAAGGGGGTGAATTAAGCCAAAAATAAAACATCGTCTTTCTCTCTTCACACTTACGACCGTCATTCATATGCCAGGTGAAACAGAACGATGCGAAATCGCCGCCAAAACAGTTAGTAACTTGATAAATATACAAAATTGAAAAAAAAACGCTTCAACAGGAACTGGGTAACAGAATTTTGTATCGTGTGTTAAAATACTGAGTCCGTCGAATGCGCCGTTTTGCGTAACGAAAAAATATGCGTAATAAAAATTAGAGGCATTTTTGTTATTTTATTATTAAGAAATAAATTTGAGATATCATGTTTTCGCTACTACAGGAGCTCACAAATATAATGTAGTATCTATGTTTAAAAAATGAAACGATTCGTAGCTTATTAATTCAAATCCTTGTTTTTAACGCATAAAGGTCCTGTGGAATCTATCAGACATCGAGCGGTCAGACTGAAGAGAGAGTTCTGATGTGACGAGAATGCTGTAGGCCATCGCCTGTGAGCGGCCTAGCCTCCCTAGGAAGACAGCGAATTTCGTAGATACATAGGTGCTGGATAAGAAATAAAGTGACCTGCACTATAAATAAATCCTTTATGTTAGAGTGTAATAATAAATGCTCACACAGGTTTAATTTTTAAATTATTTCAGTGCTCTTGCTAACGTGATAACGTGACACATCACGTACTTATCAAATACTTCTAAATTACAAAGAAGAAAAACAGTTTGTTATCTATACCTTTAAACCTATTTTAGGTGACATAGCACGTTTTGCAGTATCTCCGACGATATCAATGTAAAGCAACCCAAAGAACGCCAAAGCACTTTACTGATTAATGCGCGTGATAGCTGTCGGATAGATCCCTAGCCTCGCACAGTAAAGCTCTGGAATAAACTGTCACCAGCAGTATTTCCGGACCACTACGACCTACAAATCTGCAAGAAGAGAGCGTATTCCCTCTTAAACGGCCGGTAACGTACATGCAACCCTGTTAATTTCCATCAGGTAACCCGTTTGCTCGTTTGCCACCTCATTTTTATTAAAAAAAAAAAAGTCCTAAGAGTCGGCACCAACCACCAACAAAGGTCGCCTTGGTTGGGTTAGTAAAATAGACCGTGTAGAGATCGGTTGATCCGACCAGTATTTAGTTCAGTTTCAAAGGATCAGTCGTGATATCAACGGCCTTGATTGGAAACGCTTTCCTCGCCTACTTTGAAGAGGTGACCTTTGTTCGGTTGGTAAAAAATTTACCGTGTGGAAGTCGGTCGACGTATCAAACGTCGGTACAACTGACTTCTAAACGGTGTATTTTAATATCAACCGGGCAAAGGTCACCTCTGTTAGAATGTTCATCCCGATCGAACCACCAATTGGGTAGAAATAATACGAGATATGGTTGACCCAACCAAAGTCACCCTGGCCGGATGTTGGACTCTATCGTGTAGAAGCTTCTATACCTATTTCAACTCAGTTGTGCGCGCGGCCCTATGTGTGCGTACGCTTGTGAATACACAACCTTAATTAATGTGGCAGTGGCAGGCGTCATCCGAGTAAACAAGGCTTACCCACACATAGGGCTGCGCGCACAACTGAGTTAAACTAACTCTACATACCAGGCTGCACGTCAGCGGCGGCGGCCGGGCCGTTCCTCAGCACGCTGTGGACCCTCACACCGTCTCGGGCTCCGCCCCCGCACGTCAGACCTAGGCCGGTGAAGTCCCGCGCCCACAGCTTCACGCGTCGCACCTGTGCTCGCTGGAAATTAAAAAAAAACTATTGAGAATCGTATAAAATAAAAATAGTTTAACACAGTTGTGTATGGGCCCCATAATTGCATAAACTTGTGAATACACAACTTTCATTTATGCGGCAGTGACGCGGCAGGCACCGTCCGAGTAAACAAGGCTCACCCACACAAAGGACCGCGCGCACGACTTAGTTGATATTATATATATTTTTTTTTGTTGTGTAATAGTAATTAAAAGTTAATGATCTTAGCCCAGAGCCACCCGACGGACCCGCATCCGCTAGAAATCAAAAAGAATTCGAAAAAAATCAAAAAACACTTTATTCATAAAGAGATTTTTTGTTTTTTCATGTCCCCGGGGCGCCGGCCATATAAACAACGAAAATTTTTTCACACACATTCGATCCTCAAAAGTTTTTATTTATATATATTTTTTTTATTTACCATTTATTTATATATTATATACAAAAGTTTTTAGTAACTTAGTTTTGTTATACCCTGCATAATAAGGAGGTTTCGTCAGCCAATTACAATAACCTTAATTATCCACATTCCTTAGCCGGCAACTCAACTATCTATGGTATTTCCTTAACTTGATGTTGAATAACTAGGCGCACAGTATAAACGAGCTTGTCACCTGATGGAAACCAACGTCTCCTACACACATGTAACACAAGTTGCCTCTTGGTAGGTAATGAGAGCATTGGAGGTACGAAATTACAGCGTTACCGTCGAAAAAATTCGGACGCTTATCAGATACCAATCAAGGCTTGGTACATTTACTAGACTACGGTGTGATGGGAGTGATGATGAAACAGCTTTAAGGCGTAAGGAACGCTTATATCATTTCCATACATTCTGTTTGGCGATTCTACAAAAAAAAAGCGAAAACGTTTTGATCTTGGCTAAGCCCCCTGTACATTCCCATTCGCATCAAAAGTCAAAACACCCTGTATAACATCGAAATAACTTCATATATTCCGTCGTCGGGAGCCTCACTTAAAGCGCCTACGGTTTTTGTTAGCACCCTGTATAATTTGAAACGGTCCAGCTCTGTTGCAACGATACCATAGACCAAAGAGATTACAGATGCGGCCGAAATGGCTTTGCATTTCTGGCGTACTTAGTTAGTTCCTACTATTTTACATACGTAAGTACTCTAGGTGTATAAGAAGTGATTACCGGTATAAAAAGCATCCTGTATGTTGCCCAGACCTAATAGCTATTTAACATTTATTCAAATCTAATAATAATGTTCTATAACTATTCCTTAGCATTGATAATTATTATTTTAAAACATTAAAACTACAGACACTCCAATTTTACTGTTTTATTATTTGTATAGATTTAGGGATCAAGATTTTTTTATGCATTCTGATCCGGATTTTTCTTAGCGCTAAAAACTATCCGGAATTTTCAAATTTCGTAGTATCTGGATTGCAATCCCTGGACTTATAACTTATACGGGTAAACGCTCCAGCGAAATAATTTCCCCCAGACAAATTACAAAAAAGAGTCTAGTTCTTTTTTTTTTGTTTACTACATAATTAAAATATACTATTTTGTTTATGGTTGAAGTATGTGTTTTTTTTTCATTAGATTCAATGGCCTGGTAACGAGACCTTTATGCAAATTTAAAGTCTGTGATTGAATTGAGAATACATTATACTTTTTATAGCTCTTCTACACGACGGATTTAAGTAAATTTTTCTCCTTTTTTTTTCTTTGATCTGTGGTCCGCTTTAAACTCCAATGAATGTCACCGGTTGTAAGGCCACGTCTACACCTTCCTAGTCTATGGCCGCTAGCTATTTTCTAATATCATGTCAATTTGTCTACGCTGAGTGTGGAATGCGGCATTCGTTACAGGCTACCCGCCAGCCTTTACAAGTTATGATTTATACCGTCACCTCGCTATATTGTAATAGATGTTTCCCTTAAACCTGTTAAATGATGCGACGGTACACTTTTCTATGATAGACGTTTAAATTATTTTTTAAATTATTCGGGAGAAATCTATGCTATGTCGGCTTGAGAAATTGGTGATGAGTCTGGAGGGACACTCACAAGGAGAAAATTAAAGAAAATACGTTTGACAGTTATCGCGAGATAAGCTAATTTCGGCGTGTCGGATTTGCAGACACCATATCAATTTATGCCTCGTTTATAACACTGTATGTTTGTTTGTGGCCTTTGTAGGCAATGTATTTGCGAAAACATTAAAATATTACCTGTAAATACGAGTCATCCCTGCTTTTCTCGGGTTTTGTGAATTCTGCCGCTAACGCGTGGGTTTTGCCGCTGAGCGGCAGAGTCGGCGCTTCGTTTTGCCACTTCTCTTCTTGTCTGAACCCGGGGTTGTCGAAAGCGAACTCATCTTTGACGGACTCTGGATCCGTGGCAAATACTAGATGCTTTCCTGTGAAAAAAAAATAAACATCATAAATATTGACTATGCCTTTATTTTTTTTTACAAAATATGTGCTATTTTATTAACTAATTTAAAAATATGCAAGGAATTGTTGCGGCATACACGACATAATAGTGCATAACTTAATAAAAACGTTATTAACGACATTATTAGTAACAATAGCTAGAGAAAGTAACCTACTTGCTACAAATTAGTCTTTTGAAAGTAAAAGTTTAAGATAAACTAGTAATAAACCACGTAGTTACTAAAATTGTTCTAGCTGAATCTATGGTCTCTGATACAAAATTTTGAACTGAACTCAACTCCGGAATTCTGGTACGTGTAATCTCCGCTTTATAATATCTTCTAATAGGTTATATTATAATCTGTACCATTACGTTTTATTTATTAATTTCGGAATTATAAATTTTTACATTTCTGTTACACGATAATATTTCATATCAATACAAAATTGTAGCCTCCTCCAAATTCTAAAACTTAAAAAAACGAATTAAAGACGAAGACAAATGTTCCGCACGAAAAAGCAGTTACCGCCAAGATCATTATCGGGTATTATTTAATAATTATTGATTAAAAAGTTTAATAATTGATGCATAATTAGCAAACGAGTGGTTAAGTCACGATAGTCATTATGGCGGCAAAATATTTGTAATTTCTTGCACCGATTAACGTAATTTGCACTTAAAAAAATTAAATTTAAAAAAAAATGTCAAAAACGTTTTCAATTCGAAGGAGAATCCTAGGGTTGTCACAATCATGTTGCTACATTTTGCAAAGTATTCAACGATTTTTGGACTATTTATCGGATTCAAAAGACTTACCCCCTTATTCATAAAAAAATATTTAAGCAATCTTTAACTAATGAAGGTTCGCTGTCCGTTTCTGTCGTGTGACGTTTAGAACATTCCAGAAAGGGACTGTGAACCTTGATTAGTTAAACACTGTTTAAATATTTTTATGAACAAGAGGGTAAGAGAGTGCTTATGTGCGAATAAAGTATTGCTTTTTCTACACATTAGCAAAATATTGTTGCTTTAAGCATAGTTGCTTAAATTAAACATAACTTAAACATAACTTAATTTAGCCATTTTTTTTTATAAAATTGTAATAGTTTACAATTTTATAAAAAAAAAATGGCTTGTATTCGTTAATAAACAGAACAAACAGTCTTTTAACGAAAACCTACGCGTGTTTTAATAAGGTAACATTAACAATAGCAGTCTAATATTGAACTCGTGTCAAGGATGTTTCGCGCTAACTCATGGGAACTGGCATATAGAAGTTACATGTACCTAAAGGTAACTTTAGCGACGACCTCTGTGGCTCAGTTGGTAAGCGCGTTGGTAGCTTACGCCGGGGGTCGCGGATTCAAATCCCGCCGACGGAACAAATTTTTCAATGTTCCTGGGTCTTGGATGTGTATTAAATATGTGTATCATATAATAAAAATCTTAAATATGTGTAT
>JAOTAV010094000.1:0-11167 GCA_026546445.1 Cyclargus thomasi | reverse complement strand
ACGCCGGGGGTCGCGGGTTCGAATCCCGCCGACGGAACAAAAAGTTTTTCAATGTTCCTGGGTCATGGATGTATATTGTATATGTAAATATTGTTATATGTAAATCTTAAATATGTGTATAGTATAAAAGTATTAAATATATTACCGTTGTATGGTACCTGTAACATTCTTTTACACTAAGTACTGGGGTTATAAGTAAGAGAGAGCAAAAAAACAATATATAAACTATTGTTTTAAAAACCGAAAAAGCTCGAAAACCCGCGTTTTGAAAATAATTTGGTCAAGGTTTCGATGCTCTTAATATACAAGGGGTCCTGAGAATGGTTTAGATTCACAAGCTAGCCCGCCAGGACAGTGTATGTCGGTTCCGCTTGTAAATTAATGAGCACATTTATCATAAGCCAGTGTATTACGCAGTCAGTGCCGGCTTTAGGACTACTAGCACCCCCGGTGCTATTGATACTGATATTTCTTCAGCTTCCCTAAATACATACCTAATGTATTTAGGGAAGCTGAAGAAATCTGTGAATGTGAAAAGTTCAATGATTTTACTCACTTTTACTTACGTAGTAACTATTTTAAAATAATCTGTGGCGGTATTGCCTGCGGCGCGGCGCCTCTTTTATTTTAACCGACTTCCAAAAACGAGGAGGTTATATGTTCGGTTGTGGATATTTTTTTTTATTTCCGGTGTCCTCGGCAATAACCTCTCTTCGGTTACTGCCGAGGAAGGCCCTTTCCACATGCATTCTCTCGCCGTGCGGTGTTGCGCCCGTGTTTACGTGAAAACTACACACACAAGTCCATACAATTACATTACTAAGACGGTTGCCGCGTATAACCATAATACTATGTATAGTATGTAAACACAGGCGACGCACGGTTGCCGTGCCATGTGAAAGCACTCGTAGTTGCTAATACATTGCGTCACGAGACGGCGACCGTACAGCGATCGTATTCACTTGAAAAGGGACTAACGCTGGTACTGACCATGCTTAGCACAATAATATTATGATTTGTACCTACGTGTATGTACATTTAATACAACGTATACAAAGCAGGTTTGTTATTATACTTTTTTATTAATATCAAGAACTCGTTTTCACTTATATCTTTATTATTATACATACTATGTGCAATTCTACAACTTAATATTACAAAGGCAGTCTTGTAAAGAGGCGTATATTTTGATATCACAAACAAGAACTCGACGATCAACTTCTCACAATATCAGAATATAGAAGGTTTAGAATAAACGCCACCGAAAAGAACCGTCGTGGTGGGTTTTTCCATGATGAAATATATAAAAGGATGATTCGCTTCGAAGCTGGGTGTGGACTGGCGATTGGCGAAATAGGCCGAAGTATCAGCTGATGCCACTGTACCCGTCTCTGTCACTTCTATACTCGCGTCGTGAACTATAGATGAGACGAATATATTCTCTTTTGTCATACGTCTAAAACTGGCCAAAGTGGGATCAAAGATTTGAGTAACGTTCATCTTCTTCAACGACTTGTTCAGATTTATGTTCGAATCCGCTTTGAATCTCGGCAATTTTATGTCCACCTCCTCCAATCCGTACTCCTCTACGTCACTCTGAAGTGCGTTGAACATATCTGCCAGTTGTATCGTCTGCAGTTTTTCGAACACTTCTTTCACATTAGAAGTGGACAACGGTAGCACTACGAGCATACAGTACTTCTCATCATTACCGTAAGGCAGCTCCAGAATAGCAGCTTTTATGGACTGCATAACGGAAAACGCCAGCGGTGCCCTCTGGTACATCATTTTCACTTCACCGATCACATTCTTGTCGTCGTCGTAGAAAGGTTCGATTTCTGTCGCCGATAAGTTGAAAGGCGACGCCCAGAGTCCTTTCAGAGTTATCGCGTTTGTCACAATTAATCTCGAAGTCATGAAATCTTCAGCCTTTAATACCTCATTGGAGCTGGCACGGGATTCCTTTATTATGCTGTTCGCTTTCTCTGCTGCCAATGCCGGGTCTTTAAAATTGAGACTCGCAATAGTCGCGTTGAAATGTGTCACCATTATGTTCTTATATTCGGGGAAAATCTCCAAATCTTCATCGACGAACATGAAGTTTTTACAGATAAACGAGACACTTTCGGTTTCCTGAGTTAGCACTGTTTTTGTCAGATTGTCGTACCCCGTGACTATATGATAGGTGTTGTAAGGTAGGTTAAGGGCTTCGGTCAGTTGAACTTGGCTACTGCCCTGCGTTCCGATCGCAATTCCCGTTAGAAGGCTCCATATTCCGAACGGGGACATAACCATGTGACTCTCTGTTTCATTTTGTACGTTGTATAAAAGTTTGACACTAAAGTCTCTCGCGCGTGTCCCGAAATCGATTAGGGAAAAGTCTGACGCGATCAACGATATAATTAGCAGTATGGATTTCATTTTGAATAACACTAAACACAGGCGTGCAGATACACTGAGTGAACACAAAGAGTTTTATATACGGACAAAACGAGTCGCTGACAACTTTGCACCCATCTCCCTCGTGCGTACTGGAAAAGACAGAGTAAATGAGAGCATCAAAGAGGCGGCAAACGATTTCACGTTTAAGGAAAACAAAATGGCAATATTTTGTTGTATGTTTTTTACCAAGCTTATCGTGTGTTGTATTTTGTATTCGGGAATTTTTTGTTTATGTGACTGTAGACTATGCTTCTAATCACTCGATAAAAAAATAATTTACATTTAGGATGGAGGCCCCCATGTAACTTAGTATTTTCATTTTCAGTCTTTTATGTATCAAGGATTACAATGGTACGACAAAAATAATAAGTATATTTTTTTATGAAATTACGGGTCACCTGGTAAAAAGTAACTAACACTGCTTATGCGGAATGCCCTTAAGGGTTAACCCTTCAGTTGCAAATTCGTTGCCGACCCTTTAAGAAATAGGAAAAATTGATTATTCAGCTCCCAATTTATTCCCTTTATTTAGACTATTAAGGTTAGCTTACCGCACTTGACGCTACATAATGCAAACGCTGTTTAGCACCGGTTTCCTGTGAAGCCGTGTTATTTCGAAGTAGGCCGTTCCGCGAAACTTAGCTATTCTCCACGACAAAATATAATTTTTTTACATACTTATATACCTTACAAAAAATAGTTCCTCATACTTTGAAATTTGAATACAATGTGTAATAACAACATTATGAATCGTCGGTGAAGTTCTAACACCACGTAAGTCAAA
Organism: Cyclargus thomasi; assembly: GCA_026546445.1. Taxonomy (NCBI): domain Eukaryota; kingdom Metazoa; phylum Arthropoda; class Insecta; order Lepidoptera; family Lycaenidae; genus Cyclargus; species Cyclargus thomasi. The sequence goes on along the minus strand of JAOTAV010094000.1, from coordinate 7,941 downwards.
AGTAGCAACTTTTCAGGAGAGCGAAACAATTGATTGAATTTTGTATAGATCACCATACTAATAGATTTCTACAATTTAAAAATTGTACAAGTTTTTGTTAGCTGACACGTTTTCCTGATAAACTTCATCAATGCGTTTGCCGATTTTCTGGAAAACAGCATCAAAATGACGAAATGTAAAAGTGTACCTGTCTCTTACTTCTTCTCGCCCAAACCACTGAACCGATTTTGCTGCTTGGTATGGAGATACAATGAGCCCCTGCGAAAGCATAGGATACTTTTTATTCCGGAAAAATGTATAGGTTTTCTCGCGATAAACGAATATCAGCGCAACGGAGTTTCGGTCATTAACTTTAATAATAATTCATGTTAATAAACATTTTTACTTACCTGTACTCACTATAGTATTAAATATTATCTAACATAATATACTACTTCTGAGTAAACTTGATTTCCATAAAACCTGTATCTACATATAAATTAATATTATTTAAATTAGTCGCGTATACTTTAAAAAATAATGGACCTGATTTAGATCCCTGGCATACGCCAGAGCATGGTTTAGTCTTTAAGTACCCTGGTGATTTTCCTGTTGCACCTGTTAGTAAACAACCTAAGAAATATTAATTAAATTTAGTTCATTAATTTTACTCTATTATATCATTTTTATAACACATTACTATTTATTCTGAATTTTGATGTAAGAGGTAATCTTTATTATATTATATTGTCCTTGTTTATATCAAAAATGGTTAATAATTAAATTATTGTACAGACACTGACCAGACACTAGGGAAGCTACTAGCAATATTATTAGTATAGTAAGTATTAGTATAGTTAGTATAGTAATCTCTAGTTTGCTTTTCCAGGTAAATTAAATGAGTATTTTTCTGCATAAATCTACAATATTAGTAATTTTATTTTTATATATTGATGACACCTAAGTCTTTGGTTTGCTTGGTAGTATACCTACTAAAATTCCCGGCCCTGGTCAACATGGATTTTCTCAAAAGTTTCCTATTACGTATCAAGATCACGCTTTTCACTAACCACAACGAACAGTAATATTTGCATAATAAGTTTTAGCTACTAAAACCAATGTACTTTATATTTTTAAATAACTATCAATCTTATATCTTTTATTAAGTAGCTGCTAAAAATATATTTTAAGAAGGTCCTTCTTAAAACTTCGTTGCGCGAAAATTTGTATGTCACGCGGGAACCGTAAATTTTTCCGGGATAAAAAGTATCCTATGTGTTGCCCAGATCTAATAGCTATTATACAAAAAAAAAATGTTATAATCCGTCCCGTAGTTCCCGAAATTAGCGCGTAGAAACAGACAAACGGACAACATTTTTTCTGTCCAACATTGATTATTTTGTAAAAATACTAAATGTACACGCTAATTTAACTGTTTTACTATATTATTTATAGTTATAGAAGATAGATATGTCATATTGGTATCTCTAGGAAGATATTTTATAGATTCAGCTAGCCGAATTGTATCGATGATGCAACTTCGCTAGCATTGGGTGTGGAGACGAAGTATCGAATATTTTAGCTCATATAGGTTGAATATGCTGGCATATTCAACCTATAGGCTCCGGGAGTTTTTAAAATGTTAGTTATTTGCTTCTTTCACTTATCTTCAATTATAGTAATGCGGTTACAGGATGATCTACTAAATATTCGTTTATTAGTATGCACGAAATATTGTTGTACTTTTAATCTTATAAGTAATTAAATTGTTATTTGTTTTGTTTAGTAACGTATGAGTTTTATAACATTGTATTTTGTTGAGCTGCTTTTGTGAATGCCGTGTCACCCGCCAGGGTACATGCTTCAGAATATTTTTTATATTTACTGTATTCATCTCAAAAAGGACTTTAACGCATGTACAGTTCAGTGTTTTATAAATAAATATAATTTTTTCATTGAAATGGAAAAAGCATGTTATTTATTCTTTTTGCGTAAAAATTATTATATTAATCGTTATTATACTAAAGTATAACTTAATAATTATTACTACTTAATTTTTGTGTTTTAAATCAGCCACCAATCGACTATCAGGAAGTGTTATATAATAGGTGTCAGGACGTGGGTTTCTCGTGTAGAAAGTTGTTTTGCTTTTATTCAAATCAACATTTACCTACTATGAAAAATAAATAAAGAATTTAATTCCCTTGATGATGGTATAGCTCTGTGCTACACCATCATATTATCAACTAAGTATTTCGACTTTTATGAATAGCTTATGAAAAAAATATTGAAATGAAAGTATAGCCTGTGCTACTGAACTAGGCACATGATCTTGACGAAGACATTTTGGAAAAACGTAAAAAAAAAACTTCATAAAATGACCAAAAACAGCAAAAGAAAACTAGCTGATTGTTATCGATACAAGCATCGATATTTGAGCTAGTTTTCTGTTGCTGTTTTGGACATTTTGTTATGTTTTTTTTTACATTTTTCCCAAATGATCTTGTCAAGGTCATCATGTGCCTAGTTAAATCGCACAGGTAATACAATAAATAAATTATTATGAAAAACGTTTTTTAGCATACGTTTTCGTCATAAAACCTACCTGCATCCTTTGGGTTTTGCGTTAAAGTCGGTCAGTCAAATTTGAGTTTAATACATTAACTTCGATATTTTCTTACATTGATCATGAAATAAATGGAGTGATAGCAATAAAATATCAGTGTGTAAATACTCAAATTAAAGTTATGTACAAAAATTTATTAAATAAATATAATAAGAATAACAGAAAAGTCTTAACTAAATAACAGAGCAGGAACTTCCTAGTAATATAGATATTTTCTTAATCTACCAAAAACTGATCATAATTTGAGAGCAGAAACTGCAGGCATATAACTTAAGCCTAGTGTTTCGACAGTATTAACATTTAAATAATAGTCGTTAAATGATACGCATATTTGTATCAATTCATCTAAACAAGTGGCTCCTATAAGTAACTACAGAACCGTCTCTTTAGCACAACACAACTTGTATCACAGTGATAACCAATGAGTATTAATTAGCTCCAAACATTGTGCTGTACCTAGGAAACACAATCCACATGATTTAATCTTAGGATAAGACTAACAAATCACTAATGAAAACATTTGTCATGGCTCAGTCATCCGGAATACACAATTTGATGGCTTATTCCTACAAAACCTTCCGAGTATTCGTACTAAGTACTATAGAAGTAGTTTCACATGGGCATTTACTTTGCGAATCAGAACACCGAGGGCTTCGAATAAATCCCTCCGAATATGACGGTCCTCGTCGGTTTTTCCATAACAAAGTAAATAAACGGACGATTCGCTTCGAAGTTAGGTGTGGAGATGCGGTCGGCGAAATACGCTGACGTCACCGCCGACGCCACAGTCCCCGACTCTGTGACCTCTATGTCTGCCTTGTGTACGATCGCGGAAACGAAAATGTCTTCGTTGGTGATATCTTTGAAGTTCGCTAGGTTCGGATCGAAAATGTCGTACACGCCCATGTTGTTTAGCGGCTTGTTCAGAACTATGTTGGTCGATATCTTGAATCGTGGCAGTTTCACGTCCACGTCTTCCAGGCCGAATTCACTTATGTCCCTCTGAAGCTTATCGAATATTTCTCCAAATGACACTCTCTGGAGGTTCTCGTAGACTTGCTCGACTTTTACTCTCGGATACGGTAACAGGATCAACATGCAGTATTTGCCATCGTGTCCGTAAGGTAGTTCTAGGATGAGAGACGATAATGCCTGTATGTTGGAGAACGGCAGCTGCGCCCTTTGGTACATCATGTTCACCTCCCCCATTTTCCTTTTGTTCTCATCATAGAATGATTCGACGTTCGTCTCCGATACATTGAACGGCGAGCCCCACAGACCTTTGAAAGTTATGACGTTGGTGAGTATCATTCGTGATTGCTCGAAGTCGTCGGACCTCAACACGTTGGATACGCTGGCTCCGGATCCTTGAATTAGATCGTTGGCTATCTTTGCAGCAGTATTGGGCTCCTTGAAGTTGAGATTTCTTATCATAGCATTGAAGTCGGAGAGCATGATTTTTTCAAAATTGGGGTTGATCGTGAAACCCCGATCGACGAACATGAAGTTTTTACTCATTAGAGTCACACCTTTGGTTGTCGGATCTAAGACCGTCTTCGTGAGGTTTTGATACCCGTTGATGATAGTGAACTGGTTGCTCGGTAGGAAAAACGCTCTGGACAGCTGCGATCTACTGTTGCCGCCTGCTCCCAAAGCTATTCCCGTCATGAGGCTCCATATTCCGAACGGTGATATAACGACATGGCCTTCCTTCTCCTTTTGTGTGTAATGAAGGAGTTCGATACTAAAATTTCTCGCACGCGAACTGAACTCAACTGCACAAGAACATGACGCGATTACGAATATTAGAAAAAATAAAGACTTCATTGTGAATGTCCGCCTCACTACGTCGACTTCGAATACACTGAGTGTACACGGCCAGTTCCATTATATGAACTTAAAACAGGTTAAGCGCGAACGATCAAAACAACATAGCAAACTTGTCGTCTCTGTCGCGTGTATTCGATTAGACAAGAAAAGGAAAAGTTCAAACAAAAATCTGCAAGCGATTATGCATTTAATATCTGCAGTATAAGGGTCATAATACTAATAATATAAGATTATTTCCAACGTTCATAGTATCATTAAGGATAAAGAAGTGGGTTTTTTCTCGTGTCGTACGGGTACGGCAGTACGTACTGGTTCTACAGAATAATATTCATATACTATATAATATTTTTAATACTCGGTAACCTGATTGATTTCCTTGACGTAGTCAAGATGGGGATCGGGGCTCTAAGGTATTTTAAATGGAACCAAAATAACTGACCGTTGCAGTCACGTAATATTTAATTACATAATTTATGCATAATTAAATAAACAAATTGATCTAATTAGTTGACGAAAATAAATGTTATTTTGGCATCAATGACCTAGCATTCGCTATACATAGATTGTTATCAATTAATATAAAATGAATAACAATTTCAAATTTAAGGTAAAAGTCGTCTACTATATTAAAATTCAACAGTTTCAAAAATTGTAATTTTGTTTGTTGACTTGGTGTGTATATTTACTTCCCGTTCGGCCCTCTGACATACACACATCATACAATTTTTAAATTACATAAGAGAGAAATGCCATGCAAAATAAAATTAATAAAAATAGCACATTCTTTGATCATAATAAACAATATAATCTTGTTCGCTTAGCGCTGCAATCATTGGTGAAGGTTAAAAGTCACAAATCACGAGTTATAATATACACTCTTAGTGAATTACTATATTACAAAGCGTCGGAAATTTTGATTATTTAGAAAATAGTGTTACATATTGGATAATATTAAACAAATCAAAAATAATTACTGATAAATTGTTATTTGACTAGTTGGTGCAACTTCGTTGCGCAAATATTTGTATATCACGCGGGAACTGTACATTTTCCCGGGATAAAAAGTACCCTACATGTTGCCCAGATCTAATATCTATTAAACAAAAAAAGGTTTATTCAAATCCCTCAAGTAGTTCCTGAGATTAGCGCGTACAAGCAGACTAACAGATAGACAACTTTTTTTGTCGATACGTGTTCTATTACTGTTCCTTAGCACCACCACATTATTTTGTAAAAATATTAAATGTACAGACACTCCAATTTTACTGTTTTATTATATGTAATAGATTAAAATAATGTTTTTTAATCTATTACATATAATATTTAAATCCTAAAGCTAATAGATATATATTTTAATGTCATATCGAAATTCTTAAAATACTGAGGGTTTGGAATAAATTCCACCAAAAATAATAGTAGCGGTAGGCTTTTCCATAACAAAGTAAATAAAAGGTCTGTTTGCTTCGAATTTAGGCGACGAGATACGGTCTTGAAATTCAGCTGTACTAACTGCTGATGCTGTCGTGCCCGTTTCAGTCACTTCTATATTAGCATTATGTACAACTGCCGCAACAAACACACCATTATCTGTAATAGGTTTGAATTTAGCCGAGCCCTCGTCAAATATATCATATACACCCATGTCCATAAGCGGCTTATTCAAAACAATATTTGATGATATTTTGAATCTTGGTAGTTTTATCTCCACAGTTTCGGATCCGAATTCTTCTTCATCTTGTTCCAATCTGTCAAATATTTCATGAACTGAAATATTTTCTAGGTTTTTGTAAGCATCGGTGACTTTAACATTTTGGTATGGCAGGATAAGGAGCATGCAGAACTTATCATCGTGCCCATACGACAACTCCAACACGAAAGATTGCAAGGTGTGTACGTTGGAAAACCGAGCTACGTCTTCTTTGAACATCATGTTAGCTTCTCCTATTTTATTTTTATTCTCATCGTAGAATGGTTCCAACTTTGTATTGGATTCGTTAAATGGTATCTTCCAAAGTCCTTTGAAGTTTATCACGTTAGTAAGCATAAATCTTGCTTGAGAGAAATCCTCTGGATAGAAAACATCGGTTGTCGTTGCACCGGTGTTCTTGATTATACCATTCGCCATTTCTGCTGCCGCCGTCGTCGAGTCAAATTTCAAATTTATAATGTCTGTTTTAAAATCAGAACTTATTTTCCTTTTAAACTGAGGATTTATTTTGAACGTTTCGTCGATAAACATGAAGTTGTGGCTCTTCAAATCAACACTCTCATCTTTTGTATCTAACACTGTTTTAATTAAACTTTGATAGCCATTCACGATACTTATCTGAGAACTGGGCAAGCGTAGAGCGTTCACCAACTGAGATTGGCTTTTCCCTTCAGCACCGACAGCGACCGTGGTCATTAATGACCAGATTCCAAGGGGAGAAATAACAACATGCCCACTTGCTTCTCGTTGCGTATGATATAAAATTTCTAAGCTAAAGTTTCTAGCCCTCGAACTAAACTCAATCGCGAAAGTATAGGACACTAGCAAAAGTATCGATGTAATGATTAACTTCATCGTGAGTTGACTGCTCATGACAATATTTTTCACAATACTGAGTGTTATTAAACTGTTATCTAAAAAAAGCGATAACATTGATTGAATAACGGTTGACTATAGTTTGTCTTAAAAATTGGACTTGAATAATTTCTTCGTACAGTGTGTTGTGGCTCACAACTTGTGGATATAAGTTGGACGATAACAACCCCAACTTTCCTATTCAATTATTTTCAAACCGATTTTAATCGAGCATTTTAATTTTTCAACAAAAAAAGTTAGCTATATTTAGACACTCTTTCACCGCTTACTGATAAGTGTCGGATCGTCTATCCACAACTTTTGCAGATGTTGTTTGGAGAATCCGTCAAAAAGTTGTGGATTTTGGCCTATTGGAAACTTTATCAGTAAGCGGTAAAATAGGCCCCGAAGCATGCAAAATTAAGAAACCCTAGGTTCACTAACCCTTGAGCTCACCTCCCCCCGCGGCATCGGTACGGCTAACATCGTCTGACGTACGCTCCGGGAATTAAATTTGTTTTTCGGTGGTTAAAGGCTTTTAATACGAATTGAGTGTGTGCTAAACTACGTTTACGGTGTAAACTACGTTTACTGTAAGTTTTTTTAACATATTTGTGCGTATTTTGCTGGATTTAATTCGGTAAGTAATTTTATTTGCTCACCTTTTTATTTTTAGAGTGTAGGTAGTTTAAATATTATTCTGCTGGTACCGCGCGTGCGGTACCGGCCGTCATTCGAATAGCTGATCGGCCAATAATCGTGTTTTTGTTGCTTAGATCTTTTAAAGTTACGCCACAATGTCGAGCCATAATATTCCTCCGGATAAAAACGCAAACCCCTTTGCAAAAAGGGACGTTATATCTCGTTCTCCGCCAACTTCGTCCGGCAAACGTTTATTGTCCGAATTGTCGCCTTCCTCCATATCACCACTTGAAAAACGTCA
>JAOTAV010093999.1:0-11168 GCA_026546445.1 Cyclargus thomasi | reverse complement strand
TTCTGTATATCTTTAGGCCCACTATCATAATAATTTGCATTCAATAAATTTTGTTTTACACGCATATTCCCTATTTCGTATTAACATAATCGTATATATTCTAAAAATACACAATTTTATATTCATTTTTAACAATATTTAAACAGAAACAGTTGAAGTGAAAGTGTTATGAGAAAACTTGATATTACCGTGCATACGTACGCGCTTCATACGCGTTGAAGTTTTTAATAAGGTGACGTCATAAAAATTCGCTTAGTATCTTACAAAGTGTCCTTTACAATAATATTGTAATAATATTGTAGTCTGATAATTTGATACAGATTAATAATTTAATATATAAAATTTTCGTGTCACAGTTTTCGTTGCCACACTCCTCCGAAACGGCTTGACGGATTTTGATGAAATTTTTTGTGCTCATCCGTTATCTATGAGAATCGGCCAACATCTATTTTTCATCCCCCTAAATGTAAGGGGAAAATATTTTTATGGCAAAACGTTTGCCGGGCAGCTAATAATTAATAAAACACACGTTGCCGTTCAACAACTAACATTTATTTATTTATTCATTGAGAGGAACGAAGAAAGCCAATTATCTAGTACACGGAAGTTACATACAGAGACTCAGAGCGGCTCAGAGTAGCGCTAGTTTCTATTGTCTTGATATTATGAATTCTAACAATAATATAATGTAAAACACCACATGAATAAATTACGCTACATTAGTACTATATGGGATGGTGAAAATGTCGATTTTGAATAATTCATATTTTTAATAAACAAAATGCTATGCATACTACAACATGCACACTACAATATTTTGACATGAGACGATAATTATACACGAAATTTTCTATAGTTTACGGTTAGTGTCTGTATTTTTTTTTTCTTCATAAAATTAGATTGAAATATTTAGCACTATTCATGGTCCAATTTATACCACAGGGCGAACTCAAGTAATTATTATTGTATAATTTTAGTCGGTATTGACAAAGATATATAGAATATGAAAGATAGTAATTATTATTGTATAATTTTAGTCGGATTGCCAGGTGCCAGGTGGAGCGACATCGTGCAGGTGGCGGGCGCCGCCTGGACACGCACAGCACGCGACCGCAGGCACAACATGGAGGAGGCCTTTACTCATTTTTCCCTGCCTCAAAAATGTATTATTATGTTAATTAAATAATTTTTACTTACTACTGTACAATTATTCTAGACAAATAAAGGCTATTTTATTTTATTTATTGACAAAGACTTTATATTTCCGTATCATTCACACGAGTCCACACATAATTCATCGCAGATTCGTTACCATTCATTTGCCGAAGAAAGTAGAAAATGCAGCCGCAAATTCTCGCATTCGTATTAAGCAGGATTGCAAAATTGAGCAATTTTATTGGCAGTAAGTCAGCGGAGTGCTGACTGTAGTTTGTATCGGGAGTCACGTCGCCCCGACTCGATTTGGTTACCGAGTCGAGACTTAGCCACTGTAAGTTTATAGTCCGAGAGACGGTGCTATGATTAATGTCTTAAATATTTTGCTAACATTTCTATTTTGTTTTTCTAGTTATATCGACTTAGGACCTGACATTTATTTGACAGATATTGTATAAAGAATCTGTCAAAAAATCTGTGGATAGCCTAACAGAAACTTTAACAGTCAGCAGTAAAACAGACCCTTAGTGTATTAAATGCTAATGTAACAAATAGAAAAAAACTCATTGTTTTTATTAAAAAGGTGTTATTTACTAAATACTATGTACTGTCTGAGATAATTAAGAATCTCGACATAATTCATAGTAAAAAATAATTCATTTATTTGCTAAGAATATGGTACAAATAGGTATTCTATCATATTTTGAACTAAATTGTGAAAATAGTGTGCGTGTATTTCATAATATGTATTTAAAGATTTCGGTACAATTAATATTATGATAATAATATTATACTTTGTACAAAAGTGTCTCAATAATATTTTACGATTTCAGTTTACAATGTTTAGATAATAATTTTAATAATATAATCAATCATTAAATGGACTTTAGTGCCATTATATAATTTATTATGGCTCTATAGTCCATTGTATATTTATTGTCATTGTACATACCTGATTTCTTAAGTTTTTCACAGAAAATTATCTATTCAGTGAAGTTTTTATAAATTAACATTAAATCAACGTAGCGAACAGCACCTTTAAAAAAATGAAATGAGGCATCTCTTTAAATTCAAAATTCAATGGAAACTTTAAATTCTAGGAAATGAAGGGGGATCCTTTGGAATTTCACTCGATACTGAGCTCATTGCGAAAACAATGCAGCTCGAGAGCTATCGAATGCTGAATAATAACGAGTTTCTGAATCCTGATGAAAGGAGTTAATTTGGAAGGATCGGTAACTATTTCATTAGTGAGAGTATCCCAATATTGTTCATACAAATTTGCATTCGACAAAGTTAATTTAAATGTTGTCATTATTTGTGTTGAGTTTCATGTTAGCCTTTAAAAAGTCAAACACGCATTATTTATTTACCGTTAAGCTAAAAAGCTATTGAAGTAAAAAATTGCATAAAAAAGGTAATTGTAAACTTTATATTATACGTACCGCCAGGGAAGTTGATTATAGTTATTTCGTCGCGTTATGTCAAACGCTGCCGACTTATCACGATTTACTAACTAGCTCAATTTCCTTGATTGTAACATGGCAGGAAAAATATAAAGAACTATAATTGTGATAGACGCACGTCGCCTGACTCTTAGACTATACCGCAGCGTCAGCACTTACAATCAGTTGTGTCGTCAGAAGTTGGTAGCGACGGCCGGAATAATTTAATTCACCCCCCGCGGCACAGCGCTCTGATACTTGACCATCATCAGCCCGCTGCCAACCTCCTAACATTTATACTTCCATAATAAAAATATCAAAATAGTGCAAAATAAATGCGAATGTGTATTGTCTATTTATCTGTCTGTTACCTCTTCTCGGCCAAAACCGCTTCTTTTTATGATATTTAGGGAGCAAGCGAGCAGACGGGTTACCTGATGGAAAGCAACTGCCGTCGACCATGAACACTTGCGACATCCAAAGAGTTTTAAGTACGTTTTCGGCCTTTATGACGGAATAGGCAATGGGACTATTCCCATTGGGGATTAGGGAAGTTGGGCCACCGGTAAACTCACTCACAGAACGAAACACAACACAACACCACACACGTCGAGCCGGCCCATTCGTGCCAAGGCATAGCTCTCCCACGGCAATGAACATCCGTATTATGTATTGAGATCAGAAAATGTCTGATTGGAACACGCCTCCACCGGGGTTCGAACCTGCATCCTCTCGAGTGCGAACCAAAGCTCTTACCGAAAGGCCACGGATGCTCAAAACTAAACCAAATATGCTGGAATTCGGTATAAATTGATATAGGCCGACCTAATCAAATTATGAATTACCTTTAAGTACAGAAAAAAGTGATATATGTTTTAAACTCGAGACCAACTTTAATATGGTGTAAATTAGACCCAGGAGACGGACATAGGATACTTTTATTCCATCTCCAAGAGATGCTTTAAACGTCCATCGAAATGGGCTTGGAACAGCTAATATTTAAATTTAGAAATAAACTTTAACAATGAGCACATTAGACGTTAAAGCTCCAGTGAGAGATAAGTCTCATGTAAACAACTTACGGGTAAAGTTAGTCATTATCGCGCGAGTAACCGAGTGTAACAGTTGTAGCTAAGTTTAGTATATTAATTTGGAATTATAAATTGTAAACAATAATTTAATATAACTTTACTAAACTTTCTAGAATATTGAAAACGTTGATCGTAATGCTACGAACTTGCTACGGATTACGACACGCATACCCGAGTAGTCCTACAAACGAGCTACAGAATGCGACACGTGTACTACGCGATTAGTGCTACGAATTAGCTACGAAATACGACACGCGCACTACGCGGGTAGTGCTACGAACTAGCTACGGAATACGACACGCGTACTATCCAAGTAGTGCTACGAAATATGACACGCGTACTACACGGGTAGTGCTACGAACTAGCTACGGAATACGACACGCGTACTACGCGGGTAGTGCTACGAATCAGCTACGAAATACGACACGCGTACTACGCGGGTAGTGCTACGAACTAGCTACGGAATACGACACGCGTACTACGCGGGTAGTGCTACGAACTAGCTACGGAATACGACACGCGTACTATACAAGAAGTGCTACGAAATACGACCCGTCCTACCCAAGTATTGCTACAAAATAGGACACGTGTACTACGCGATTAGTGCTAAGAATTATCTACGGTATACGACACGCGTACTACGCGACTAGTGCTACGAACTAGCTACGATACACAATTTTGAAATATAATACAAGGAAAAGACGTTACAACATAAAAAGTTATGGCCAAAATTTTGAATGAACCGTTAGAGAGTGATGGATGTTCTTTGCGAATAAAATTAGTCGAAGTTTTCCGCTACGAGAGTTTTATCGTTGCTTTTATAGGCTTAGGAAATTTCTGTCTCAATTTCGTAATTTTTTTGTCTTTCGTAATATATATTTTGTTTTTCATTGTAAGATATTGAACATTTTTTTTTTATTCTATTAATCATTACAAAAGAAAATCTTTATTAGATTTTAATATTTGGTTGTAAGATAAGTTAATACATTCTAACATTAGATGTTAAAAATATGCCAGATTAAAGCATATTTCCAAATAATATTGGCATTCCACGTTCCTCCTCCATGTCAACTATAACTGTGAAAAATTTCATGCTTTTATATCTACGCGTCTTTCTTTAAAAGGGGTACAAAGTTTTCCAGTAACGTATTAATATATTATCTAAGATTAATTATTGTCGAAGAAACACCCTATTAATTTTAAAAGTGTTAAAGCTTGTTTATGCTAAAATTGCTGAACAGATTACTAAAAAATAGTGTAAAGATAGTATTCAAAGATTTTTATGTGCTACTTTTAGTTCAAATCAAATGTTCATAATACTATTAAAAAAATCATTTCATTGCAAGCAATGCAGTGGGTGAATCCTAGTACACAATATAATTATCCGTATTCACTTTTTCTGGCAGTCGGGTAATAAATAGCAGGTGGCTCATGACGTATGATAACTAAGGTGCTACAGGATTTAACACCGTCACACGTTTACGAGCGTGAGCTTATTAATACCACAATATATAGAACAAACCAGTAGGTTGACTTTACACAAAGTGTCAAAACGCCGTACTACTAGTAGTATGCGTGTATTATTACGTGTTACATCTTTGAAGGTATATTTCTAACGGCTAAGCAACGCAAAGTCACGGCAGCGAACTATATATTTTGAAGAAACCCCGGTGGAGACGTGTATCAATGTGACATTTCTGATCTTAAGTACACAAATAACACGGATGCTCATTGCCGTGGGAGAGCCATGCTTTAGCATGAATGGGCCGGCTCGACCGGAGTGATACCACGACCTATCAGATAACTGGCGTGAAACGGCATTGTGCTGTATTTACCTGTGGCCTAACATCCCTAATCCCCCTATTCCTATTCCCTCATAAAGGTAGGCACTTGCGACTCTTTGGATATTAGGATTGTCCATGGGCAAGGGCAGTTGCTTTCCATCAGGTAACGCATCTATTCACTTTCTACCTAAATATAAAAGATATTAATAAATGTTTCTATAATAATTAAAATTTAAAGGTTGTATTTCTACCCCCTGCTGGTTTTAGACCCGTCTTCATATTAACTTAAAAACAATAGTTATTTTTTTCACGCGGACAAAGCCGGAGGTAAGACCTGGCTTTAAAAAACTTGAAAGCTCCCGTTATTTTTAATATTTTACAGAAAAGGAGGACTATATTATGTTCTAGTTATCCTATATAACTAACGATGTGTGAATCTCCGTGTTCTTTGTTTCATATTATGTTCAGGTCGTTGATCAAAGACTAATATAAAGTACAAATTAGGATAAATTTGAACATAAATTTAATATTATTTCACCCGTATCAATATATTTTTATTAGTAACTTTGTTCGTGAGGAATTAGGACATTCATCTATACATATAATAAAATCCATATACATATAATAAAACAGTGAAATTGGCGTGTCTATACAACTAATATTTTTAAGTAACTAATTAATCTGGGGGGCTTAGGAACAGTAAAAGAACATAAATCAAAAAAAAGGTTGTCTGTTTATCTGTTGGTATGCGCTAATCTCAGGAACTACTGGACAGATTTGAATTTTTTTTTTCCCGGAAAAACTTACTTTTCCCGTGTGATATATAAATTTTTGCGCAATGAAGTTGCGGGCACCAACTAGTTTATAATATTTTATCCCACGGCAACGTTTAAACTTTGATTACTTCATTAGTTGTTAACTTATTGATTTTAAAACAAAAATATTACTACAGCAATCTCGAAACATGTAACTTTCAATTAATAAAAGAATTTTTGAAATTGGATGGATAGTCTTGGAGTGAGCGTGCCACAAACATACACATAAACGCTTACCTTTTTATATTATTGTGTGATTGATAGACGAATTTCAACATTTTTATTACAAAAAGGAAAGTTATAGGATATCTTACGTATGAAAAAGCAAAATGTTCTACAAGTCACACGGTCATGTTGAAATTAGCTAATAATACAAAAAATCTAAAATGAACATAGTTTTTATAGGCGCCTTTTTTCTGTCGTTTATCGTCTCTATCTGTCGTGGTTTAATGATCGTGGTTTAATGATGAGAGATGAAGCTAAATTATAATTTTATACATACGTTATTGTGTTTTTAATTAAATATTTAAAACCAGTGTAACAAAAATATATAGAGTTTTATTTTGCTCAGTAAACAAAGGAAAAACTAGTCGTGGGTTCATTAAAAATCAGGCTACTTCAAGAAATTAGTAGTTCCGTTATTATTACTTACTTTCTTTACAATAAATACATTTTAAATAAATAAAATACAAACATTTTATCTATTTTATTTTGAAAGACTTTTTGTGGGTTAATTTTATGGTCCCAAAAATAATTTTATTTAATTTCGAGTGTTTTTGTAAACAGTAGTTTAGTAGGGATAACTTACCGACTATTAACACATATGTTCCATTTTTGAAAATACACGCCACAAACACTAGCACTAAAAGTTCACGAAGTCGTAACCGTGAAGTACGTGATGCGGGACGTACAGGAGACTTGTACCGCAACCGCCGCGCGCGAGATCCGACGGCGGAATGAACTACGATTGGCTCGCGCAGCGCACGGTTCAAAATTCGAATTTTGAATTTCGAATTCGTTTTTTGATGTTATTATTATCATAATAGTATCATATCGAGAATCTCTGACCTAAAATTGGCATCTTCTGTGTCATTGGCATGAGTGACGACATCAGAATATAATTAATTACGCAAATACTTATCAATATAGTATTTGCGTCTTTTTTAAATTTTTTTTTGTTATTAAATACTTTCAAATAGGAATAATTTACCATAATTATTATTATGCAAAGCTATAAAGTACCAAATAAAATAATAACCAGCAACTATTATTAATTAATGACATAAAATCCTTATAATGTTAAAAACACTGCAACGTAAGAATTTTAGTTAAAACAAGAATTGCCGTAGCTCATTTATAAAAACAGCATGCCCCTCTATACGAATAATATAGTTTTTATCACTAATAATAATAAAAATAATAATCACTCAATACAAGGGCTTGCGCACCCTAGTAATTTTTATTACCATGACTCTGTTTTTTGTTACTCTGTATGAAAATATTCCGCGTTTAAGTGCACGGACCTCCATAACATATTTTTTTTTATTTAGGTTCACCATTCATGATCGTGGTGAAAATAAACAAGCTGAGTGTCCAAAAATAGAAAACCCGACGACGCAGGGACAGTTGCAATTTAAAGAATGCAATTTAAACAAATCCGCCATTTTGTTTTTTATATATATCTAGTGCCACTTTCACAGTAAATACGAATTTAACGATACCTCTCAAGCCAAAATCAATCAAAGCTTTTAGACTGCAGAGCGTGACAAACAATTTTATGTAGATACATACATACATATACTCTCAACGAGCTTACTGTCCAAAAACAGAAAATCCGACTGCAGGAATCATTGCAATTTAAACATTAAGTTATGTGTATTTCTAGAATGGCTATTTAAAGCTATTCATTGATATCATACTCGACCTAAATGGGCGGAGCAACATTTTTGAAACCTTACAATGATTAATAAATTTTGACTTCCAAATCCGCCAACTTTTAAATTTTTTTTAAGTGCCCAGTGTAACTTGCGGTATCAAGACAAATCTAACGACACCTCATACGTTAAAATGCATCAAGCCGTTTAGGCTGCAGGCATACATACTTTACAAGTTATTATTTAATCTAAACACGTTTTTTCATAATGATAAATAGTTAAGTCTTTGAATAAGGGCATTACACAGAGACTTAACAATTTTATTAATCCCGGCGCGATAGAGTTTGAAATGAAATTCCGACGAAGTATCGAGGTATCGCAAAGTTTGTAATATAACCGGCGGCTTCCGAGCTTGTTACAGCGACCTCGTAGCGCGAGGAACTGTATACAAGAACTATACAGTATACTGATCATCGTCAGCGACTAAACGACATGCAAACGTCATTATTTAAATAGATATTGCGAAGTATCGAGGTATCGCAAAGTTTGTAATATAACTGTGGTTTCCGAGCTTCCTCCAGCGATCTTGTAACCAGTTACAAGATCGCTGGAGGAAGCTACATATACAAGTACTATATTATAAAATCTACGAATCATTATCTATTTATATAAATAAACAAGTCCTGAATGACTGACTGATTCATCATCGCCGAGCGAAAACCGTTAAAGTTACAGCCATGAAATTTTGTAAGTAGGATTGTTTTATTGGGTAGACACCCGCTAAGAAAGAAATTTTTAAAATTCTACCCCTAAGGATTGAAATAGGGGTCGAAAGTTTGTATGGAAGTTCGTCATGTGTTCAGTTAAAGACAAAATTTTATTTCCTAGCTACTGATTCAAAATAATTGGATACGTGTTTAAGCATGTTTTGAAATTCTAACCCTAAGTGGGTAAAATGGGGGTTAAAGTTTCTATGAATTTTTCTACGAAAGTTCGTCATTTCTTAAGTTAGAGTTACCTAACATTTTGTTTCTGAGCTGCTGATTCAATATAAATAAATACGTGTTTAAGCGTTTTATAACATTTTACTTCCAGAAGGTGAAATAGGGGTTGAAAGTTTGTATGAAAATACTTCTTAATGCGAGGGAAGACACGGGAGAAGCTAGTCTATCTATATTAATACTATAATGCTGAAGAAATAATTTATTTTGTGTTGATTAGACTTTATAACACATCACGCTACGACCAATAGCCCAGTAGTAATATCAAAATCTTGTATGAAACGGGATATTTTATAAAGTTTCATACGGAGGAGGTTGCAGGCAATAGCTATTTAGCGTAGAAAAGACAGTGAAAAGTCATAATCTGTGGCGCACTGGTAGAGCACCTTGGTAGCTCACGCCGGGGGTCGCGGATTCGAATCCCGCCGACGGACCAAAAAGTTTTTCATTGTTCCTGGGTCATGGATGTGTATTAAATATGTGTATCATACAATAAAAATCTTAAATATGTGTATAGTATAAAAGTATTAAATATATTTCCGTTGTCTGGTACCTGTAACTTAAATAGAGTAAAGTGACCATAGGTAATACTATAAAAAAAATTAGTTTTTTTCCTTTAAAAATCTTCTTTAATCTTATAAAACTTATGTCAAAGAATAAATATTTTTTATCGAACTTTAAAATATACGAAAATATTATAAAACCATATTTTTTTACGCAATGAATGTCAAATGCAACCACAAAGTCCATACAAATAGTGTCCCATAAAATCTAAATATATGGTGACAATACATCCTAAAATTCGTAATGTGTCCACATTTAATGGACAGTTAGTTACGGACAATGGCGCGTTGGTGCATAAATATTGTCTTTGCAGTGAAAAAGTATTTTCTAAAATGGCCCTTATGCTCCCGGTTTAAAGATCATGTCACAGTGAAATTAATTTTGAACGCAACAAATTCACTTTAATAGTTATGTTGTTAAAAATTCATTCGTTCTTTTCGACTCCGAATTGATAATTGAGATTAGTCCTTTACGTTTTTTTTTCGACTGTGAGATCGACAGAAAAAACTTACGAAAGATTGCTTTGACCGCGGCTTCGCTCATGTTACGAAATATTTTCATACAATCCTCCATCCTCTATCTTATCCCCTGGGTGTGGAATTTATCTGCATCCTATTTAGCGGATAGCTACGTCATAACGTGCACATGCAATCCGTCGACTGGTTTAGGCATTGATACATCACTATGTCAATTTTGAGCTTAGAATGAAAGACACACCACAACTAGAGGTCGCCTTGTGGTCGAAATTCGACCATATTTTTTTCGTGTAGAAGAGCTTTAAAAAACTATAATATATTTTCAATTCAATCACAGACTTCAAGTATAAAGGTCTCTTTACCTACCTATTAAATCTATTAAAAAAAACTTCAACATAGACTGCAGAGTATTTCGTGTCATGTCAAAATACTGTAGTATGAGTGTTGTAGTGCGTAACGTTTTATTCATTAAAAATATGCAAGATTATAGCATATTTTAAAATAATATTGGTATTCCACGCTCCTCCCACATATTAACTACAACTGGGAGATTTTTCATGCTTCTACATGTACGCGTCTTTCGTAAAAAGGGGTACAAAGTTTTTCGCTCGCGTATTAATATATAGATACTCCGAAAAGATGTGCAGGTAGTAGTTTTTGCAAAGAGGTTTAATTACTACTTATATTGATAATCTTGATAGTATTTTAACTACAATTTAAATCTTGATAGATGTTTTAAATTAACAACGTAAATATTTGCACGTAATCCAAACACAGACGCTCCATATTTACTCTTTGCACTAGATTAGAATTGAATAGTAAAATAAACAAATTTAGTGTAATTCAAAACTTGCTCTAATTCTTATTTTTGCCAATATCAGTTATTTTATGTAATCTATATATATAAAAGAAAGTCGTGTTAGTTACACCACTTATAACTCAAGAACGGCAGAACAGATTTGG
>JAOTAV010093998.1:0-11168 GCA_026546445.1 Cyclargus thomasi | reverse complement strand
ATTTATCAACAGAATTCAGAGATTTTTTGTCATTCTGTATATCTTTTAACCCACTATCGTAATAATTTGTATTCAATCAATTTTGTTTTACACGCATATTTCCTATTCATTTTGTCATATTCCTTATGAATAACTACTAGTTTTACAAAACAGTGATTGCACAATCAATTTAAAATGATTTTAAAATAACTATTTAGTCAAAACTATTAGATTTTTTAACAAAATATACTAAAACGAATTGTAGAGAAATTCATTTGCAATATTGCTGTTACGACCTTTTTAGGTCTCTTGAATGTAGAGAGGTGAGTATTTCTTCTCTAGACAAAAGCAAAAATTAAATGAGTAATTAGAATGATAATCATTATATCTTTATTTGCTCCAAATGTGGTGCGAAAGATGACACAGAGTTATAAAATAATTATTTTATAATACATAACATCAGAATTATTTCCTTCATCGTGCAATGTGAAATATGCATAAGCAGCTTTTGTCCGCGGCTTCGCTCGTATGGAATTCGAAAGTCGAAAAGAAGCTGATGTTTATAAGTACTAATAATTTAAAGCTGGAGAGTTTGTTTGTTTGAACGCCTTAATCTCAGGAACTACTAGTCGGATTAAAAAAAAAAATTGTGTTGATTGAACCACTTATCGAGGAAGGCTACAGGCTATATAACATCACGCTACGACCAACAGGAGCCGAGCAGTCATCAAAAGATGTTGTAAAAAATGGATAATTTATAAAGTTCCATGCGGACGCAGTCGCGGGCAACAGCTACTGATGTATACATACGTTTAATATGTATCGTGAGTTTCGCCGTTTTCCCGGCCAATTTTTAAGCATTTTTTTTTTTATTTTTAGCTTATCTGAACCCGTCCAAAAAGTGCTAACGTCGTTTTTCCATCATTACGTCTCGTTAAGGTAAAGGATATAGCTGAAAATGAAATATATACGAGCGAAGTTTTAAACACAACATAAATATATAAAGTAGACCGCCTTCGTGCTAAATTGGCGGTGGAAAGCGCTCAAGGAAAGTTTATGAAGCAAAATAATTACAGTATCATGTCGGTTCTAGCATTATGTTCTACACCAACCTTGTTTAATAATGCAGTGTATAATTATTCAAGGTTCGCAATCCTTTTCTGTAATGTGACGTTTTCAGTACGCCAGAAAAAGACCTACAAAGTTATATGATATGTGAATATTTATAGAAATCCGATATTTATAGAAGATCTTCCGATCGTGTAAGGTGTTATGCCCGGCCAGTCTGATGCCCACGTGACGCATTTCAGCTGTCGTATCTTCGATAGCGCGATGCAGGATTATTGCGCTAGAAGCACTGCCGCATATTTTTTGTTAATAAGAGGCAAGTAAAAAACGCTCGAATAGAATAAATAAATAAATTCCTTATTGCATTAAGTATTATAAATTACTAGGGGACTCCACACTAGGTCGGGCCTGTCTCGTGGAGTCCATGAGTGGTGTTACCAATTACATTTTTTTGATCACTTACTAAAATTATTAACAAGACAATCTTTTACAATTATTATTATTATTATTTACTTTTACATTACATAATATGCAAGAGTCTGTGTGTGTGCGAGTATGTTAAATTATTATAATATTACGTTTATTAAAGTTTCAGTTTCAATGTAGGATTTACTTAATAACCATTTGTAATTATATTTTTTAGCTTTCTTTACTTTACACTGTTTAGTATCGAATAAAAAGAATACTTTGATTTTAGGTACCCAGAAGTTGCAAAGCAGTTCGTAAAATTAGATATTTTTAAGAACAATATCGATATAGACATCTTCTGCTTAAACATTAGACAACTCTTAGTTACTAATTTCTTCAAATACTTTCCACGGTAGTGTGACGCATTTTTGTCGCTGTAAATTTAAGTTGTTGTTTATATAACCTTAGAATCATTTGTTTAAACTTTTAAGTAAGCTTTATTCCTCTTAATTTGTTATTCACTTGTGAAGATTTGTAGCTGGTTCTGAATTGTCAATCTATTCAACCACGTAAGTAAATTTAAGGAACTGTAAGTCTTCCTAAGTAATAAAATAAAATATTATAATTGATGTGTTACTTTACGTATTAGCGGTCATTAGCCTTCTGTCAAAAAATTGTCATTTCTATACAAAACGCGCTTCACGACAAAATATTGTCTTTTCATTTTTTTTTTGACAATTGCCGTTGTATTTTTTGTATGGAACTGACACTTATTTTGATAGATGTCAATGACCGCTATCGTTTATATTGGGCAAATGCACTATAGGAGAATTTAAACAATACAGTATCACATTGCACGTTTAACCAATCGCAGGCGTTCGCGTTCAGTGAGCCAGTTCGATTTCAACAAGAGAGCCAACTTGCACTACTATGTCATATTTATACTGTGGTTCGACTTCGTAAAAACAGAGAAGTACGCGAAACTTTGCAATTTTCTTTGACCCACTTATTACTCGGATAAAGGGCCGTATTTCTAAGATTAAATACTATGTGCAAGGCTAGCTTTCATCCGCTGCTTTGCTTAAAAAATATTTTCGTACAAATTTTCATCCCCTAATTTAATCTTTTGGGGAAAGAATTATCGAAATCCTTTCATAACGGTTGCGTACGTCATAACGTCTACCTCTATGCCAAATTTGAGCCCGATCCTTCCGCTGGTTTCTCTCTTTTCGCCTTTGACTTTGCTCACTAACGAATTAAGAATATTCAAAGGCTAATCTTATAACATTAATTATAGTAAACAAATGGAAATAAAGAACCTTTGACTCGGCACGTCTTTGTCTAGATTTAATTACTTTTTATTAATTTTTAGAGAGAAACAAGCAGCTAAATTGAGACTTGTCCTCTATTTTTACAGATTTTTTTTAATGGGATATGTTATTTTATGTTACATTAGTAGGTGTAATTTTTCGGAATTCCAATAGTATTATAAGACGGTCTACTGTATGTTGCAATTATATTGTGTCCTCGTTGCCAGTTGTTATCTTGGACCCTGAAAAGGTCACGCAGTGTCAGTGAATTACTGGGAGACATGCGTTATGAGGTTATTGAATAATGGGTTCTGATTTATCGAGGGTTTTCGGTGAGACCGCGGCACCATGCCGGAGTATCCATACTGAATATTGTAAAAGCGAAAATATGTCTGTCTGTAACCTCTTCACGCTTAACCCGTTGAACCGATTTTGCTAAAATTTGGTATGGAGATACTTAGATTCCCGGGTAGGTGCATAAAATACTTTTTATCCCGAAAAAACGTACGGTTCCCGTGCGATAGACGAGCTTCGGCGCGACGGAGTTGCAGATGTGTAGTATAGAAAAATGATCCCTCGGAAAAGAAGCCATGGTGCAATTTTAAACCCCAATACAAAGCGGTTACTTATAGAAAAATGTGTGTATTTTATACAAGGAATAAAAACATTAAAAAAAAAAAGAAACAAATCCTTATTGTTGCAACAGCTCCTTAGAGATACTGAAGTGGTTGTATTTCGTGTGACAGAGATAGCGCTCTACGCAGCCGAAGTTAGCCGATTGTCTCTTTCCAAAGGTCGATGTGCAATCTTTACTGCCCGGTGCTGTACTTCGATTGGTTCCACTCTGATAGATGTGTGTCATAGACACAGACCAGTCGCGGCTTGCATGTGTGTGCGGTAGCGCCGCCGCACACACACAAAGTCGTAAGCTACGACTGGCAGCCAGAGATGGGCACGTGTCCGGTAAATATTTGAATATACCCAAAGTGTTCCCAAATTGAATTTTTTTTTTCACCGGGCGCAAATTACATTATTTACTTTTATTTGTTTAAATTTATATTCATTTATTCCATTTTGTCACAACTCACTATTGAAGACATAAGTGGAAGAAGCGAATAACTAACAATTTCACAACCTTCAAGCATAGACTAATTTTTTCCCATAAAATTCTAATAAATCTTGTAATTTAGCAATTTCCTTATCTAGCTTGTCTAGATAGCCAGATTAAATTATTTTTTCCGGTTCTTAATCATTTAAACGGAAATTCGGCAGTTTTTAAGATGTTGGTTATCCGTTTCTTCCACTTATGTCTTCAATTATTACCTTATTATAATTTTATCTAATTTGATTTTGGGTAGATTCGGGTATACTCGTATACGGCGCACACATGCAAACCAAGCGTGATCCGATTACAAGATGAAATGAAATAATTTATTTATTACTCTCACCACAAGTACACAATATCAAAACTATACACTACAAAGATAAAACTGATTTTGTGGGAGACTGGTGCCTAAACTAGGCGTAGACTGTATTTCAGGACACCAGGATCTCTCACTCTGGATCTCGCTTGGTCCAGCTAGTTGATACAGAGATGTTAACGTCAAAATATTCCTATTTTGTTTATTGGGTGTGAGCTGTGCATGGGTGTGAGTGTGTATGTATGAAGGTATGTGTGTGTTTGTGAGTGTGTGCGTGTGTCTGTGAGTGTGAATGTGTGAATGTGTGTGTATGATCATTTTTAGTCAGGTACAAGTAGGATATTTTCCGTATTTTGGTAGTTTAAGGTTAGCAGCCAGTTGTTGACTCTACTTTCACATGCAGTCAAGGGGAACGTGTTTAGGACTTTATTAATTTTTTTGTAAACATATCCACCCATAAAACAGAAAAACCTGATTAGCTACTCGTTAGTTGTTACTTTTTGATTCGGTTCAGAGAGCAGTGAGCGGGTTCAAGTTTATGGTGAAATCCAGTTTTAGATTCACCTATCAGCCAGCCAGGACAACGTATCGGATCCACCAGTAAGCGACGTCGAAGTTTACCGTTAAGATAGTGCTTTGCTCTTTTCATGTTTTCCTTGAGCGATACGTTCAATGGTTAGAGCTCAACAATCGACGTCTTTTAGAGTTTAGATTACAAAAGTTAATTTTCAGACTGACTGAAGGCATACACTGTGCATTCAATGTTTCCCACTTATATGACACTTATGTCGACCGCACAAGGTTCAATATCGAAGAGTACAGGGGTAGAATAAGTGAGAACGTAGCGTAGTGGGATGATAACACAATATGGGCTACGAACAATGGACACGGCGCAAGCGATAAGCGGTAGCGCTGAGCGGCAGCGATAAGCGGCAAAGATTTTACTATATTATTAGCGGATATAAACTAATAGTTTAATTGATATTTATACAAAACTAGCTTTTTCCCGCGGCTACGCTCGCATTAGGAAGTATTTTCACTTTCAACCTTCATTTCACCCTCTGTAAGGAAAATTTCATAAAATGCTTAAACATGTATTCATTTATTTTGAATCAGCAGTTCAGAAACAAACAGTTTAGGTCTGCAACTTAAGAAATGACGAACTTGCGTAGAAAAATGTATATAAACTTTAACCCCTTTATCACCCCCTTAGGGGTAGAATTTCAAAAAATGATTAAACATGTATTTATTTATATTAAATCAGTAGGTCAGAAATAAAATTGTATGTCTTTAACTGAACAAATTACGAACTTTCATACAAACTTTCAACACCTATTTCACCCCATTAAGGGTAGAATTTTTAAAATTCCTTTCTAAGCGGGTGTTTACCCAACAAAACAATCTTACTCACCAAATTTCACGGTGGCTTAAACATTTATGCTCCGCGAATATGAATCAGTCAGTCAGGACTTGTTACTTTGTAGACATATATAGGATTACTAGAATTTATTTGTTTTTAATGTCATTAGAGGCAAACGAACAGATGGGTCACCTGATGGAAATTAACTGCAGTTACCATGGGACTCCATAACTCGTATAGAACAGTTTATATTCGATCCTATAGTTCCGAACCGAGTGTGACTGTGACAGGTTGCAATGATAGTCACCTTAGACTGCGAGTATGACTGAAGACGAAAACGTCCCTTTCTTCACACATACTTTTTTTTTTAAATCGTAGGGTTCCGTAAAATTGTAGCGTGAAAACGAGACCCTATTACTAAGACTTCGGTGTCTGTCTGTGTCCAAGATATATCTCAGAACAGTAATAGATGGAAAGTTGAAAATTTTACAGAATATGCATTTATGTTGCCGCTATAACAACAAATACTGAAAAAAAAATTGAAGATTTAAGGAGGGCGTCACATTCGACAAACGCGTTTTTGCCAGTTTCTTTCTTAACACTAGATGGCTATGAAGTACCACTACATCGCGCTATTGCTAGCATGACGTGATCGACTGTCTTAGCTGTTCAAATTTCAGAACATTTTGGTTTTTCGCTCGTTACTGGTACGAAACCCTTCGTGCGCGTGTCCAACTTGCGTTTGACAATTTTTTTGCCTCGCTCGGGTATAACTTGGACCAAACACCGTCCTTTGTTCAGCTCAGCTCGTAAGTTTTAAAAGAAAGACCATGCGGGCAAATAGCTGCTACTGACATTCGTGATAATCATTATTAATACTGCCCTCTCACTCACACCTTGAGACGGGAGATGGCCTCTGTAGTTCTACCATGAGTTTGAAGTATTTATCGATACTCGATGGCGGCTACGTACATTTTTAGTATGGCAAAAAATTTTACACCGCCGTTAGCTGAAGCTTCTTCTTCTTGCCGTGGAAGAGCCATGCTTCGGCACGAGTGGGCAGGCTCGCTGGATACCACGGCCTCACAGAAAACAGACGTGAAATGACTGTGTTTCGTTCTGTGAGTGAGTTTACCTGTGGCCCAACTTCCCTTATCCCTATTCCCATTCCCTATTCCCCTATAGAGACCGGCAACGCACTTGTGACTTTCCGGATGTCGCGGGTGTCCATGGGCGACGGCAGTTGCTTTCCATCATTCTAAATATCCTCTTCCTCATAATTAGGAAGATCTGCAATATTTTGGGTTCTCAACAGTTATCGCATCATCAAAAAATTAAATTAAAATTGCCTTTTCCGCTTACGCTTCCTCACAATTTTAAAAGAATCTATGAGGAACTTTAGGTTCATAGTTTGGTTCTCTAAAAATTTTAAAAATTTTTAATAATTGCTGTGTACATCGTACATAAATAGTGTTGTATTTAAATGAACAAAGCGTATTTTACATTGGGTCCGCTAGTATAGAAATTTCTAATCATTTTCTTCCTCATCCTCTTCTTCTAAAAAAATTTCCTCTTCCTCATTCTCTAATTCATCTAATTTTGCACTTGAAAATTCCTCTTCCTCATAATCATTTCCTCAACAACCCTAGTATCGACAAATGCAATTGCTTCAAACTCATGGAGAATCCATTGTAGTTCGGTCGGTTCGCTCAGGATGGTCGCGGGTTCGGACTTGTTATTCGGACAAAAACTTTTCTAAATGCTGGATTCAATGGATGTGCTGCTCACTAAATGTCATCAAAATTCGCTCGGTGGTTTTGGCATGTCATAATGGCAGATTTTTTTTGTATTATCCGTCTAATCTTTCGTAAAAAAAACCCTCTTTTATGTAGCAAGATCAGTCATTTCGCCATTCATTGAAACCACCAAATTGTAATTTAACCAGAACTATTCACAGTTAATGAAATCATCGCCGTCTGTTTCCGCCGGAAGCTGTTACACGCCACTTCCGGCGACCGGAAGTTCGCGTGTAATGGCGGCGTCATTGTTTTCGATGTGGGGGTAGTCGTAAATTATTTTTTAAAGAGGATAACGATTATTGTGTCAGTGATAATATTGTGAAAATATTACAGCCCTTTTAATAAATCGGACTACAGAGTACAGACTTATTAATATACTATTTGGGTCCCGCGGCGATACCCGCGGCTTAGTCAAGATTAAAAAGTACCCTATGTGTTAATCCAGGATACCAGCTAGCTGCTATGCCAAATTTTATCGAAATCGGTCCAGGAGTAGCAAACATACACACTCACGACTCACAAACTTTTTTTATTGATATTGAGGGGGTTAGCGAGCAGACGGGTTACCTGATGGTAAGCAACTGCCGCCGGCCATTTACACTCCTTAGTACAAAGCTAAGGAGTGTCCATGGGCGGTAGCAGCAGACATCACATTTCAAATGTCCGAAATTTAGAATATTTTGGTGGTTTTAACTTTTAAGCGCAAAATTCTTAATTTGTGACGTCATATTGAGGAGGAGGGGGTCTCTGAAATGCGACTATCTATGACAAGGGGGGGAAAGATGTAAAAATCATAAAATTGGATGAGTGACGTACTTTATGGATGGCTCTAAAAAGACGAGCCTCTTTTTTATTAATAAAAAGTCCTTATGTCTGTCTGTTACATCTTCACGTCCAAACCACTGAACCGATTTTGCTGTATTTCGGTATGGGCATACTTTGAGTCCCGGGAACGATATAGGAAGTCCCGGAAAACGTACATTTTTCCGGGAGAAAGGGGATTTTCTCCCGGAGAAATGTACTTTTTCCGGGCGATAAATGAATATTGACACAACGGGCCTGCGGGCACGTTTTGCCTTCCGTAGTGTCTCTTCGAAACATTTGTTTTCCGCGCGTCAAACACTACGAGTATTTCTCGTCGGATTTTTCTAAGCTTTTTTAACGGGAAAAAACGATCTGTCACACGTCACACTTAGAAAGCGAACAATACAATCAACGCCCCATCTTACTTGGATTAACGGGCTGATATAATTTATCAACCCCCCCTTTTTGCCCCTCTTTTCCCAGTTAAGATACGCACAATATGCCGCAGCGTTTCGGAGCGGAGCGGAGCGCATGTGGATGAAGTGGAACCGCATGTTGGGGACGAGTCGACAGGTCTGTGTGTTTCGTTGAGTGAGTGAGTTGAACCGGGTGGCCCAACTTCCCTAATCCCCCTATTCCCCATTCCTCATAAAAGACCGGCAACGCAACGCTTCGGATGCCACAAGACTCCACAGGGGACGGCAATGTCAATTGCTTTCAATGTCAGAAAAAAACCTTCTCTTGACTATCACAAATGCCACGTGACTAAATTAAAGAACTTGTTTTAAAATATTTTTATTAATTTTTTATATAATGAGCGTGTAAAGCACTTATATTGACGTTGCTCCAGTCACTCCGTCGTCGGCGCGCTAGGAATATTGCGCTCCGCTGCGCCTCAGCATAATCACCTCCGGGGGGGACTTACCCCCTCATCCATAACCCTGGACAATAAAGTTTCATTATGTACAATACTCATCAGTCAGACATTGTGCTGTATAGAAGCTTTGTGCCTCCAAAAAGGTTTCTCTTGTCGATTTTTATTTAAATTTATCCCTTATTGTTTGGAAAATGTGAGGGGGGGAGGGTGAACGGTGAGCTCTCTCCCTCTTTGTAGTGATGTTCGAAATTCAAAACCGTTTTGATTTTCAAAAGTATTCCTATGAGACGGCGATATTATTCCCGTAATATTGATGTCTGTCCATCTGTCTTCAGGCTGCATCTCAAGAACGTTAAAAGCTAGAGTTTAAATTTTTAACATAATATGTTTTTCTGTTGCCGCTGTAACAACAAATAATAAAAAAAAATTAATGCAATATTTATGACTCTCATTCACCAAACGTGTTTTTTCCGATTCGATAGATGGCGCTGCTGTACGTCTACATCGTGATATCGGTTGCGCTATGTGATCTTTAATAGCTGGATAACTTTAAAATATTCGGTAGTGACATCCTCTAGATGGCTCCACCGTCTGCTATACTGCACGGTAACGCCAACTTATTGCGAAAAAAGTTCGAACTTGATTCGTCAGATGGCGTTTTAACGGTTTAGATTTTTTACCCGACTGTAAATTATTTAAAACCCGCGCGAAGCCTTTAGTTTTAATTATTTTCGAACTCAAAACGGTAGTATAAATATTTGAATAGTGCTACATATCTCATTGTTTCTGTATCGCGACGTACAACCTAGAGTCGTATCCGGTTCCGGTGTGAGCATAATCGCCGGAAGTGGAGCCTTCAGTCGCTTGCATATCCGGCTGGGTGTCGCGCCGTTGTAGGCTCATATCCGGTTGAAGTTTTTGCGTTATTCATGACCGACACATGTAAAGAGAGGCTTTTTTTAATGATGCAAGTGAGCAGATGGGTTACCCGATGGGAAGCAACTACCATTGCCGGCCTTTATAAGGTAATAGGGAATGGGAACCGACCACAATGTCGTTTCACTCCGGTCGGTCCGGCCCATTCGTGCCTAATCATGGCTCACCCACGGCAACGAGCATCCGTATTATGTACTTGAGATCATATTGAGGCAACGCACTTGCGACTCTTCGGATGTCACGGGTTTCTATAGGCGACGGTAGTTGCTTTACATCAGATAACCTATCTGCTCGCTTGCTCGATAAATATCATTAAAAAAATAAGTCGAGGCTGCTGGCAGCGGGGATCGGAATACCTTAGCACTTATCCCTGAGTCCTCGCAAATAACTAATCTGAGACCAGCGAATGAATATTCATTATTTCCACGACTGTTAGTTTTTCATTCGGCGGGTTTAAGTCTTAATCCTTCGATGAGAATGTGTTGAGATTATATGTATGTGTGTATGTGTTGATATTACGTAGACGCTAAACGATAAATTTAATCTGGGTATAACAGGGATTAGGGAATATGCGTGATTTTTTTTTTCTTACTTTAAATGAATCTTTCGTTATTGAGAAACGTTGTAGTCCAATCAGTTTTTTGATAAAATTGAAAACAACGAAGTTACAAGCCTTTAAAGTGGTCAGTTAGAAAGAGAGATTCGATATAGATTGTGACGTCATAGTCTATGAGCCGCATACAAAGTTGACACTAAATAACGTTTTGAGGGAAAGAGATGGGTAGAAAACTTAAATCGCTAATATCTTACTTATTTCTCAATAGAATTCATAGATTTTTTTGTCATTCTGTTTATCTTTTAGTCCGCTATTATAATAATTTGGTCTTACATGCATCTTCCCTATCGGGACAGCTTACCCGTGGACGAACAATGGAAAAACATCCAAACAAACTCTCACATTCAAGATCTATGTAGATAAAAACAAAATGTAATTGATAAAATGTTTGACATGTTTCGTTAAATGGTTTTCGAAACTCAACCTCTCAGAAACATAATACCACATAATATCATTTTAATTTTATTAGAGACTAGCTGTGCCCGCGACTCCGTCCGCGTGGTAACAAAGATGATAATAGGGAATATGCGTGTAAAACAAAATTTATTGAATGCAAATTATTACGATAGTGGGTTAAAAGATATACAGAA
>JAOTAV010093997.1:0-11169 GCA_026546445.1 Cyclargus thomasi | reverse complement strand
GGTACCTGTAACACAAATCCCTCGGGTACTTAGCACGGGGCCAGACTGACGTGGTGTGAAGCGTCCATAGATATTATCTCTATGGTATGACAATTATCTATACCAGTCCACTATCTGCCCATCGACGTAAATAGAAAACTTAAATATGGGGCATTAAAAAACGATTTTTTTCTTATTATTTTCATGCTCTGTTAAATACGGGAGAAAGTGGGGAAAAGTGAACTCTAAGTAAATGAAAATAGGGGCTTGCTTAGCAAGAATTTTTATTATAAGCATTCGTGACTACGTCCTATAAAGTCTTTATTAGAAGAAAATCAGCAGATTTTAATCAGGGCTAGAGGTCGCCCTGTGGTCGAAATTCGACCATAAATGAAGACATAAGTGGAAGTGATAAACAAGATTTCAAAAACTCCCGGATTTTTGCATTAATGGACCCGAAAAATTATTTGAAATTAAAATAATTTGGGTTTTATGTGTAGCTAGATAATGAAATCGGTAAGATACGAGATTTAACAAAATTTTATGGGAAAAATTTTGTCGACATTTGGCAACTGGAAAGTTGCAAAATGTTAGTTATCCGCTTCTTGTTAGTTACCCACTTATGTCTTCAAATATTTCTGAATATAATTACAGACTTTAATTTGGCATAAAGGTCTGGTTACCAGGGCATTAAATTTTATAAAAAAATAACACAGACTTCAACCATAAACAAAAGAGTATTTCGTATATGATTATCGCGTCATGTCAAAATATTGTAGTGTGCGTGTTGTAGTGTGCATATTGTTTTTTTAATAAAAATATGCAAAGTTTAAGCATTTTTTAAATAATATTAGTATTCCACGCTCCTCCTTCATATCAACTAGAACTGGTAGAAATTTCAAGCTTTTACATTTACGCGTCTTTCATAAAAAGGGGTACAAAGTTTTTCGTTCACGTATTAATATATAGATTCTGTGAGCGAAACAGATTATTTAAGTTTTATGATTTTTCAGATTAAGAAGTGATCCTTATATTATGTTAATTTAATGTATGATATGAAAGCGGATTGCTTTGCTTGTAGAAAATGTTTTTTTCACTACGAAAATAAGTAAATAAAGGTTTTTGTGACAACTGTTCCTGCCATTATATTCGCAATTTAGGACACAGCGGACTCAATGTTGCGTGTTTATTTATTTTTATCAAAATAATACGTGAATTTTGCAACTGTCAATTTACAATTTGACAGCCGCTCGCCGCCAATTGTTTCTGTTTTCGCCACCATGCGCGCTGCGATCGAGGCGTGGTTCCCCAGCCCTATTTTTCGAATTTCTTGTTTTCTTCTCGCGCGGCGAGTTTCCGAACCAGTAGTTATTATGTAGACATTTAAAAAAAAAAAAAATTTTAAATTTACTGAGAAATAAATGATTTTATTTATTTATACACTGCATCCAGCATATCGTTGTTGATGTACACCACGTAAGTCACATTTTGGCTAAAATCTAAATCGGAAAACGCATCGTTTAAGTTTTTAAGGAACACCGTGTGTCAGCTAACAAAAACTTTTACAATTTAAAATCTTATTAGTACGGTGATTGGTGATCTATACAAAATTCAATCAGTTGTTTCGCTCTCCTGAAAAGTTGCCAAATTGGACTTACGTTGTGTTAGAACTTCATCGACGAAATATTCGTCCTCGGCTGGATATGCTACTGCGTGTCTAGAAAGATTTTTACGATTTTAAAATGATTTTTATTGCTCATTTTTTTTTACAGGTACGTTAATGTCGATGGGTCTCGGCGCTCTCGCCCTCCTGGCCGGGAAAGCTCTCATGACAGCTCTCATGTCTCTCCTACTCTCCGCCGTGATCGGCATCAAATCTCTCTCAGGAGGAGGGAAGAGTACCACTTATGAGATCGTCTCCAAGCCCGTCTATACCCACTCCCATTCACATTCCACGGCACACGAAGACGTGGGTGGTTACGGGCATTCCGGTTATGGGAGGAACTTGAAAGAGAGACGCTAGGAAAGAGAGAAGCAGGGTAACAGAGATTCTAGTAAGAGACGTGAAGAGAACATGCCGTTAATACGTTTTATGTAACAGCTTTGGATTATTGGCGATTTTGAAAAAACTATAGCTTAGCTTATGAGTCAGCGCAAAGAAATAAGAATATATAAAAGCTTATATTGTTTCAAGCTTAGTAAATTAAGATTTTTAGGAATATTCCGCGAAAATTAACCTCAACCTGCAAGTAAAAATGCAGGTTGAAATGTGATCCTCAGGATGTGGACTCTACGAACAACGTCCGTTATTACTTGCGGGTTGAGGTTAATTTTCGCGGAATATTGCTAAAAAACTATTTTTTTTTAAACTTAAAGCTATGGATTTCCGCAAAGTAACGCCTGATTCTATTAAATATTTAAAATAGCTTATATTGTAGCAAAAAGTACGTATATTCACTTGCAATATACAAACGTCTAACAAAAATCTTTTACTACTATCGTTGAAACTTATTATTATTATAGCTAAAATTGCTCTTTTGAGCTTTTTAATTATAAGTAGATCAGAATGTTTGTGTTCGTTCCGTACAATATAAATTTGACAAGACCGACTTTCATGCCGAAAGTTAAGATATAAGTATTCATTAAAAAACGTTTTTGGGGAAACCAAAAAAAAAAACGTTTAGTTTTTGTTAAGTAAAAGTGCACAAAACGGCGTTATTCATAAGTACATATGTAACAGTATTAATATTTATTAAAATTAATTTTATTTAACTAAAGACTATAAATAATTGCTAACTTATTATTAAGTTAAGTAAATTGCATTTAATAATAATTTAATTTATTGTTACAAAGTACAACGTTTGTTTTGTAATTATTATTTCATTTAACGTTTTTCTATGATATGGTGTATAAAAATATTTATATATTTTTATTTTTGTTATGAGACTGAATATAATAATAATTATTATATTTATTATTTACTTTATTGGTATTAAATACCAAATTTTTAATTAAAAAAACGGTCATAATTTTTTTAACATGTATCGTATCTGTGATTTTAATATGTATGATATATCTTTGTTATAATTTATATTTTTTAGTTTATTATTTTGTATTTGTGTATTAAAATTGCAAATATGTACGATATTATTAGGTATTATATTTTTATTGTTGTGTTACACATTGTGTACAATATTTCTTGTAATATTTGTACTATAATATACTTTATATATATTATGCTTTATTTACACCATTATTTATATTATTATGTATTATTCTTATCTTTATATTTATTTTATCACTATAATAACGCAAAATGTAATTAGCAGTATTATTTTAATTTTTATATTTTTAAAACAATTTTTATATATTATGTTTGAATAAAATGTTGTTTAATTATTTTTGATGTTTTTAATACGATATCCTAATTGGTCGTCTTAATATAGATAGTTCTAGTGTGCGTGTGTTTATCACTGAACTGTGTGTTGAAAGAAAATTGAGAATGGTTTACATTCACAAATTACCCTGGCAAAACAATGTCTGTCGGGTCTGCTAGTGTAGTAAGAAGACGTCAGTATGAAACAACTTACGGCATTTAATTTAAATCAATATTGTAAGAAGCCCAAACTGTCCTACTGCTGCGAAAAGGCCTCCTCGTACAGAGATACCAGATGAAAAAATCGACAGTCCGGAGAATGGGCCTAATTTCCATAAAAAAATCTGAGATTTTTGCAGGTTTTTGTCCTAAAAAAACTATTTGAAAGATATTCTTTTTGTTTTTACAGTGATAAGGGCCTGTTTCACTGCTTATAGATCCATCCACAACTTTATCTGACAGATGTTGTATGGAGAATCTGTCAAAATAGTTGTAGATATCCTAACTGAAACTTTATCAGTAAGCGGTACTGCATTTTGTTTTCGATCTAAAAATCCTGAGATCTCAGGCCAAATCCTGATATATGGTAACCTTATCCCTAAAAAAATCCATTTTTCTCTTTTCTGTGCCATCAAGTAAGCAAGTTTAAGCGTCCGTAGCCTAGTGGGTAAGACCTTTGGTTCGCACCCGAGAGGGTGCAGGTTCGAACCCCGGTGGAGGCGTGTACAAATAAGAGATTTTCCGATCTCAAGTACATAATACGGATGCTCATTGCCGTGGGAGAGCCATGCTTCGGCTCAATGGGCCGACCGGAGTACCAGATACCAGGGCCTTACAGAAAACTGGCGTGAAACGGCGTTGTGCTGTGTTTCATTTAGAGAGTGAGTTTACCGGCGGCCCAACTTCTCTTATCCCTTATTATATATTATTTTTCGGATGTCACGCCTGATGGAAACCAAGTGTCAAGTGCGTTGCCGGCCTTTATGAGGGACAGGGAATGGGAATGGGGATAAGGGATTAGAGAAATTGGGCCACCGGTGAACTCACTTACAGGCCTGTGTTTCATACACAGCACAACGTCGTTTCACGTCAGTTTTCTGTGAGAATTTTTTCCCAGTTATATTTATAGTTGTATACATAACTGGGATAGTATTCGTAGATTATATAGTATAGTTGATATGGAGGAGGAGCGTGGAATACCAATATTGTTTCAAAACAACGCTTTAATCTTGCATATTAAAAAGGCAGAAGAAATAAATGTTTTTAATGAATAAAACGCTACACACTACGAAATTTTTACACAACACGATAATCCTATACGAAATACTCTTGTTTATGGTTGAAGTCTGCTTTTTTTTCTAAAATTTAATGGCCTGGTAAGTGAGACCTTTATGCCAAATTGAAGTCTGTGATCGAATTCAGAAATATTTATTGTTGAATTTCGACCACGGCGTGACCTCTAGTATATCAAACATCATAATCCTTTCAGTAGTTTTGGCGTAATTGTCGGACAAATATTTAAAAAAACATTCAATTAAGAAAAGCATTTAAGTGTCTGTAGATTTAAAATTTTTACAAAATAATCAATGTGGGGGTGCTAACGAACAGTTAAAGAACACATATCGACAAAAAAAAGTTGTTCGTTTGTCTGTATGTACGCGCTAATCTCAGGAACTGCCGGACGGATTTGGATAAATCTTGTTTTGCTTAATAGCTTTTAGGTCTGGGCAACATATAGGATACTTTTTATCCAGGGAAAATGTACGGTTCCCGCGTGATATACAAATTTTTGCGCAACGAAGTGTTAATTACAAGGTTTAAAAAGGTGCCAACGCGCGGACATATCATATGTATAAGGTGTATAATATATGTCTGTTCAGAATCATATCACAAACTCACTATCTTCTCACAATCCATTAAACTAATGCTCTATATTTAACTAAACAATGCCTTATCGAAAAAGAGAAAATTTCCGATATCGAAAGTGTCTTTCACTTCGATAGTCTTTTTTCATCTACTGTTGATTACTTTTTATGCAACTAAGGTATAAAATAAATGCCTTTCGTTCTATACCAACAGTCTCGAACTCGTTATCAAAGAATGCCAATAGTTCAGCAGTGAAAATGCTCGGAAAAAGTGTGGTTTTAATCTGTG
Source organism: Cyclargus thomasi (assembly GCA_026546445.1). NCBI lineage: Eukaryota > Metazoa > Arthropoda > Insecta > Lepidoptera > Lycaenidae > Cyclargus > Cyclargus thomasi. Next base: position 5,660 of record JAOTAV010093997.1, on the reverse strand, counting down.
TGTTGATCACCCCAAGTTTCGCCCTGGAAGATGAGAAGAACCATACAGAACGAAGCGGGAGACTCCAGAGGGAGTGCTCGAGTAACCTCAGCGCGAAATGCTTGAAGATCCACGCACTGTCCTTCCTAGAAGATTTGAGTTCTCGCGATGAGCTCAGAATCTTTCCAGGGTTGAGCATCGTGAAAGAAAAAGGAATTAACAGCACTAATCCAGAAGAGATTGCCGCGGAGCTGTCCAGGCAGTTCCCTGGGAAGCCTGAGGAGAAGTTAAACAGGTTCCTTCTGTACCGTCTCCAGAGTTACCTGGATGGGCATTCCATTAGGTACAGGTTGCTGGATTCGGAGACTTCCAGGGAGGCTCTGGATATGGTGAAGGGGGATACCGAGACTGGAGCCACGGGGAGGAAACAGGGGGGTGGAGGTGGTTTGAAGGGTGGAGGTGGATTGTACGCGGCAGCGTTAATGATGAAGGGTGAGTGACCTTGACTACGAATTATAGTCTACTTGTTAAAGTGTACGAAAAAATTTTTAGTTTGTTCTGATGTTGCGGGGACCCAATAGGGGAACCCAAGTGGAGATTTCGTGGCTTGCTCGAGCTGATCAAATTAAGCTTGTGTAAGCTCCATATTTATAGTTATGTATAATAATAATATAACGCTGAAGCTGCGACCACGGCGAGTGACGTTGTTTGAAAATTTAAATCGACACAAAATCTGCTCAAATTAAAATTTGTGTCGAAATTAACGCTGATGTGATTATTTGTTTGTTTGAACTAATCTCAGGAACTACTGGACGGAATTAAAAAATTCTTTTTTTGTCGGTTAGTCCGTTTATCGAGGAAGGCTATAGGCTATATAACATCACGCTGCGACCAATAGGAGCCGAGCAGAAATCAAAAAATGCTGTCAAAATCGGATAATTTATTAAGTTCCACGCGGGCGAAGTCGCAGATAAAAACTAGTCATTGTATAAAAATAGGTGTTCTTATTGGATAAAAAAAATAAGAATTACCTCCATTAGATAAAGTTATGGTGTGTTAATACGCAAAACGTAAAGCACTGGTTATTTAAAGCTATGCAGGTTGTTATAATATAGAAGTAAGAACAACAAAGCCTCATCTATTGTTAAATAAATGTTTATTATTATCTTATATATAAAATTCTCGTGTCACAGTTTTCGTTGCCATACTCCTCCGAAACGGCTTGACCGATTTTGATGAAAATTTTTGTGCTTATCCAGCTATATCTATGAGAATCGGCCAATATCTATTTTTCATCCCCCTAAATGTTAGGGGTGGTACAAGTCTAAACTTGTTTGGCAAAACAACGTTTGCCGGGTCAGCTAGTTATATAATATTTTCGTATCGATGACCATAACTATAAGTCATTTCCTAGGTACCCGTAACACAAGTTCCTCGGGTACTTAACCCGGGGCTAGACTGAAGTGGTGTAAAGCGTTCATAAATATTATTATTATTAATTCCTATCACACACGACTAAATGTTCTTGCCCTTTCTAGTAGTAATTGGTTTTTTTTTTTATCTATGGACGTTTCACATCACGTCAATCTGGCCCCGTGCTAAGTACTCTAAGAACTTGTGTTACGGGTACCAGTCCACGGAAATATATTTAATACTTTTATACTATACACATATTTAAGATTTTTATTTTATAATACACACATTTTATACACATCCATTACCAAGGAATATTGAAAAACTTATTGTTCCGTCGGCGGGACTCGAACCCGCGACCAGTGGTTTTTTCAGCGCGTTCTAATTTTCACAACCTTAAAATGGCTTAAAATAGCGTTGTATAAGCCACTATCAAAATAATGTTCATATTATTTTCTTCGCCGTTTGACCTAATCTCGAAAACGTACTAAGTCACTTCGCTCAATTAACTACAATGTTGACACTCGGGGCTCCAGTTACAGTCCACAAACGGCGGAGTGATGCGTGGTCAAACATAATTATTTTCTAACAAAAAATTAAAACCGGCTTCCAAAGGAAAAAACTAAAATAGTACAAAAGAAACTAAAAAGTATTAAATAAAATCTATTCTTTAATAGTGCCTGTTTTAGAATTTGGTGAGGCATCAGCCTATTTCTGTACACAATCTTTATTATTTTAAAGTCGGTACCAGCTAACATGTCATGATTTGTCTACATTTAAATTTTTGACTTTTTGACCTTCACAAACGGCGGAGCTATGGTTGAACATACTTAATAAAATCCACAGCCGAACATATAACCTCCTCGTTTTTGGAAGTCGGTTAAATAAAGAACGTATATACGGTCGAATTGAGAAACCTCCTTTTTTGTAAGTCGGTTACAAATTGATATTGAGCATCAGACACTATTATATTCATTTGGATCGCACTTAAAATGCCTATATTGAATAAAATAAAATACATATATTGCCAATTCATTTTCTCATTTTTCTTGCAATCACATTAAATTGATTTTTTAACTAAACCATTCGATTTTTAACAAAGTCATCTAAAATTAATGGCAGAACAATTCCTTTGCGGTATTGCTATTAAGAGCTTTTTAGGCGTCCTGGAGTCTGTAGACCGGCCGGTCAATCGAATCGATAAAAAAAAACCGGCCAAGTACGAGTAGGACTCGCGTACGAAAGCTTCTAATTATTTTTTGTATATTTTTTAAATTGTTTTTTGTATGAGGGCCAACCTAAATTATTAATTATTATTTTTAACGGTTTAGTAAAGAAAAAATTCCTGTTGCCATTATTGCAAACAAAAAGATTTGTTGTCAAGCCCCTCTTATTTATTAAATTTATTTTGGTTTTTGTATTTTTTGTTAGAACGGCAGTACAAATACATAACCTGTCAAATTTCCGCTCCTTAGCTTTTCCGTTCTTGAGATACAGCCCGGAGACAGACAGACGGACAGACATCGAAGTCTTAGTAATAGTGTCCCGTTTTTACCCTAAACATAAAAAAAAAACCATTACGCACGTATTGTTACCATGTTTATGAATTATATAATATTTAAAAATGTTTGACATAAATTTAAATTTAATTACGACAACATTATCGTTAAATAAAATTGAGTCAACGTTGAATTTGCGTCCGTAAGTGGTTCAAGTCACCGTCAAAAGCTAATACAAATAACATTTCCAGGAACCCTAGCAGCAGCCGCGTTGGGTGCCCTGGCGCTTCTTGCCGGGAAAGCCCTGATGACGGCCCTGATGTCGCTTCTCCTCTCCGCCCTCGTGGGACTGAAGGGCCACGGCGGACATAAGTCCACCACCTACGAGATCATCACCAAGCCCGAGGTATCACACCACCACTCCCACAGCCATGAGGAGCATCATGAGCACGAGCATGGCCACCACGGCGGCTACAGGAGAGCGTACGATGAGAACTACAACAGCTATATGCCGTATGACAATACTACGCATTAGTTGCAGTGAGTTATGATGAGTTGCAATGTATTTGTTGCAAGTTGCTATGAGTTTTGATGAGTTGCAACAGTGTTATGTAGTATCGGTATTATTAAATAAATAAATCAGTATGTGACGAATCGCAATGAATTATTGTGACGTAATGCATTGTGGCGAGTTGCAATAAATTATGATGAGTTGCAATGAATTTTGACAAGCTGCAATGAAATTTGATAGGTTGCAATAAATTGTTACGAGTTGTAATGAATTTGTTGGGTTTTGTAATTTTGACAAGACACAAAGTTGTGATTCAAAAGTGTAAACTAAGGTCTTGGAAAACGTAACATAAGTTTTATTTATTTTTTTAATGCTTTTAAAGGCTTTTAGTCTTATTATTTAATAGATTAGTATTTTTTTCGACATATAATACATACTTACATACATCGTTATTTAAAATTATTATTATATCGTTAAAATAATTATTAATTTCTATATCATGTTAAATATCGTAACATATCAAACTTTCCATTTCATAAATAATTATTATATTGTTCCTATAATAATCTAATCACTATCAAAATTATATTAAATCATTTTTAACATATAATATTATCATTAATTTATGTTTATAATCATCGCCATATTTGTGTAAGTATATTTTATTTATTAATTCTTCTTATTTATTCTTCTACCCACCGTTTTATTTATTCTTTCCTTTTTTTAAGTAATTGTAAGTTTATTTTTATTACTCATCAGTATTATTATTTGCATTTATTTATAAAGCAGTATGACTACTGTGATATTTATAATATTTAGTGGTAATTTATAATATTATCTTACCCAACCAAATAATTAGAAATAGACGTGTGTGTTATTAATTTATTTTATAGTTCCTATTATTATTTTGCTGTCATTAAATGTAATTTCTTAAAATCGTTTTTCATTATTCTGTTGCAAGAAATATTATACCCTAAAATATATAACTATATTTGTTTTTGTGTGCGTGTGTATGTCACTAAACTCTTCCCAAATGACAGGGCCGATCTTATTCTCGTGGCATATCCTTTCTTTAAAAAGGCCGGCAACCCAATTACAACTCATCGAATGTTACGTGTGTCCATGGACGATGGCAGTTGCTCTATATCAGGTGAACCATCTGCTCGCTTGTCCTCGGATTTCATAAAAAAATACTAATATACAGCATGATATTTAAGGGTTTGTGTGAAAGTATGTTGGTGGCGAGTGGCTTCGGAGACTCTAGAGCTACAAAACCGATTTCAAAAATCTTTCACCCTTAGAGAGTTACATGATCTGAGATTGCTAAAACATATTTTCTTTTAAAATAAATGAGATAGTATACGCCCAAAAACATGGGCTTTGGCCATCGATATTGTTTGTCTACTTTTGTTAGTTGGTGCCCGCAACTTCGTTGCCCAAAATTATGCATATCACGTGGGGACCGTACATTTTCCCGGGATCAAAAGTATCTTTTATGTTGCCCAGACCTAATAGCTATTAAACAATAAAAGATACATTCAAATACGTCCAGTAGTTCCTGAGATTAGCGCGTACAGACAACTTTTTTTTTCTCGATATGTGTTCTATTGCTTTTCTTTAGCACCATCGATAATTTTGTAAAAATATTAAATGTACAGACACGCCAATTTTACTGCGTTCTTATATATGTATAGATTTATATACTGAAGGCAAATACTGGAACTACAAAACCATCAGACTATAATTATACTAACATTCATTTCCTAAGTAAATATTTTATGCCCTGTATGTCGTTTAATCTGTGAGACAATATATAATATATAAGATAAAATGTAAGCTTCGGTGCAAAAAAAAAAACTTGTAAATCGAGAAAAAAAAGAGATATGGGCATAAACCTATAGACGTCTTGAAGTTTGTAATAAAATACATATCCATATATATACTTCCATATCCATACTGTGTGTGTGTCAGTGTCTGTTACCTCTTCACGCTAGAACCACTGAACCGATTTTATTAAAATTTGGTATGGAGATACTTTGAGTTCCGGGGAAGGACATTAAATACTTTTTATTAAAGGAAAATCTGAGGTTCCCGCGCCATAAACGAATTTTGGTGCAACGGAGTCAGTGGCGTAACTATACCGTTCGAGGCCCGTGGCAAATTCATTTTCGTTCGACTATGTCAAACCAATACAAAAACACGTCAAGCGATTATTGTAAAAAATAATCGCTTGCCACTTGTCTAGGGGGGCTGATCGG